>JASANY010000716.1:0-28361 GCA_030849755.1 Trypanosoma avium
CAAACATATATACATGATAATAGATAGAAAAAAAAAAAATACAACTATTTTCTCTAAAAACCCTCCAAAAACAAAACAAAAGAAGAAACAATAAAAGACCCAAAGAAGCCAAGATTCATCTAACACTACCCAGCTCGATATAATTTGGAACTGGGACACAGAGAAATATTAGGTAAGCTTTAGCAACTTAGGGAGGAATCAATAATTACCAGGGGAAAGGGAAGGCTGTTAAAAAAAAAAAAAATAATAAAGAAAGAAAAAAATAAAGCGCTTGCTGAAACAAGATAATTTTGTTAAAAATTACTCTTGTATATATCGTCAAAATAAAAAGATATCAGGAACATTTCTGTCAGAAATGTAAATATTCAAAAATAAAAAAATTCGTCTTGAAATATTGTTTTGTTTGCAAATATTATTTTTATTATATTCATATCTAAGAAAAAAATACAAATCTTCCACTTTGGTAAACTTTAAAGATTCACATGAAAGTCAGATTAAACATAGTATTGGGGGGAAAAATGTTAGTAAGGGAGGTAAAAAATAATAATTAATTATTATTACTATAATGAGAGGGAGAGATATAATATATTATTTAATTGTTGGCAACTTGAGATTCATCAGAAGGAACAACAACATCTGCTTTTTTATTTTCCTTAATGCGGCGTCTCTGTTCAAGTACTTTACGACTGAAACGGAGATATGATATATGAACATACACAGTAGAAATAAAAGCAGTGCAGTTAATTCCAAGCATTAATAACAGAGGCATAAGAACACAGCTTCGATGATAACATATAAGTTCACCAAATTTTTCAGCTTCACGAGTATACCATTCACCATATGCAAAACGATTCAGCAAAATTGTTGCAAATACTGTTGATAAGAAGCAAAAATTGTAATGCTTGGCAACATCTTTAACATAAATTGTTCGAATCATCAGTACAACCACGCCTGCTCGGAGCCCATTCGCCAAAGCACTTAAAACATATGGTAATGGAAGAGCTGATTTAGGTACAGTAAGAATGAGTACAAGTGCAACAATCATTACACTTGATGGGATAAAAAGAGTTACAGTAATTGGAATACGATCTTCTGGTTTCTTCTTTTGAGACCAAACTTCAAAAGCACAAACGAGTAGACGACCAACAGCACTCCCCACACCATCCAAAACAGTTAGCATAGTTCCCATTGAACTATCCACTGGATCACCTGAGAGAGCAGCAAAAATAAAACGTGCATTTAACATAATTACAGTTTCTGCTCCAACTGTTGCAAAAAGTGACCAAACTACAGCCCATAACCGTAGCGTACATACACTTTGAAAAAAAGTAGTCTGATATTGTGGGGCAATATAATCCACTTCCGTTTCTACTTCATCTTTCTTATTTTGTTCACTGCCATCACTGTCCTCTTTTTTCTTATCACTCTCCGTAGGTTCCTTTCGGTTCTCCACTGCTGACTCATCAAGTGCTGCCAAGTTACCAAGACGATTCTTTCGACTTTTTGACCAATACTCCACTTCAAGAATCTTTAGTGGAAGTGTCATTAGAATAGCGTCAAGAAATACCAACACAATTACTGTAATAGCGAATGCTAACTTATAGTTATGTCCTAGATTTTTGTAGACCACAAGAGCTCCTTGAGTTGGAAGGAAAATGATGAACACAATAACGAAAGTAATACCTACGAGAAAACGGGGAGTAGGTGTCTTTTGACGAAGATATTGTGCACGAGTAGCGAGTCGTTTAGCTTTCTTTTCTTCACTGAGATGAGATTCCTGATATCCAGTTAAATGATATGGTGGTAGACGAACAACAAATATGCATAGGGTAGCGATTACCACCACAAGTGCCATTAAGAAATAGAAAAAGTTATCCGGATGACCATCAAAGAAGGCAAGTTGAATAGATCCAACAATTGGAGAACCCAGACCATTAAAAGACTTGGCAATGGCCACAATAGCACCACGACTGGATGGGAAAATACTGAGTAACGTCATTTGACAACCAATATCAAACATAATAGTTCCAATATTTAAAATAGCATTGAATACACTGATGCGGACTACTGTTCCATAAATATAACCATTAAATGATAATGCCAGTAAAAGTGAACCAAGTGGGAAACAAGTTGCGGCAATTCCGAAAATAGGTGCTGGACCAAAGTAATCATAAACAAATCCATATGGTAGTGTAAAGAAGCAAAATACAGTTCCAACTGTACTGATTGTTGAAAGGTCTCGCTGTGAAAGACTATATTCTCTCTGTAATTCACCACTGAATAGGTTAAAAAAGTGTGCAAAAGAGGCTCCAATACAACCGAAAACAGCAACTGCTACAATTCCAAATCGTTTTACTTCATTTAACGGCTCAAGATTATCATTAAAAGTTTCAATAACAACCATATCGGCCACATCTTCTTTTGAAGAGTTATGATGATGTGGTTCATCTTGAGGCATGTCACGCCTTTCTTCCTTATTATTCATTATGTACTGATAAATTAGAGTGCCAAAATTACTAAAATAATAAAAATTTAAAAAGCAAAAAAAGAACAAAATAAAAGGAATTCATAAAAAAGCTAACAAAAAAAAAAAAAAAACCCTCATGATACCATGATATAAGAATCCAAAAAAAAAAAAAAAAAAAGAAAAAGATTGCAAAAGTTTTTCTGGTTGAGGAATTAAAACGATTAAGTAAATATATCTCTTTATTTGTAAATAAGAATAACTTTTTTTTTTGTATTTTATATGTGATATTAGATTAGGATACCATCCTCTGGAGTCCATCCAATTGGGAGATGCTTCGGCTGCATTCCTTTTACAAAAGTTTTACGCCATCGATAGATAAATTCTCCCACAGCATGATCTTGAGATTTAGAGGGGTGCCTATCGTATTTTTGTAAAACTCCTTGAATAATAAGGAAACCATGACTGTCAACTGAGAAAGAATCTTCTTTCATATCTTCATTACCATTTATATTTATTAAAATATCCTTTTCACAATGTTCACTTTTACGAGTTGTGTAAGAGAATAGATTTCGAATTTCTGGGTGTTCACGCATCCAATATCTCGTTAAAACAGTTCTAGCAGACTTTCCTTCCTCAAGTATGCATTGAATAGATTTAAGTGAGGCAGCGTCAAAATTAAATAATGTTATTTGCTCTCTTGTATCCTTTGCAAAAGGATATTTAGGAGCATGTAGACGAATATATGCCGAAAGTTCTTCTATACGTTCAGGTGGAATTATAGTTAATTTTTCTCGCTTCTTTTTATTGATTAAAGTTCTATTTTCATTAATTTCTTTCTTTACTTCTTCCTCAGTTTCTTTGTAATATTTATCTTTATTTTCCATGTTAGAGAATTCATAAGCAGCACGGAGAGCCTTAGCATATTTAAAAATATTAAGTAATATTTCACGATGTTCTTCTATTTCAAGATATTCCTGCATAAGACTCATTTTCTGAGATAAAGATAAACATTCTTTTTCATTATTTTCATTAATACTACTAATTGAAGTATTTGTAGATTTTATAATTTGTTGTTTTTGTTGTAGTAATCGTTTACGATGTAGTTTAACCTCTTTTGGAGTTAGATGTTTTAAAGGTATACCAAAATCTTCTGAAATACGTTGCCGTTCAGTATCATATATTAATCGAACTATTGCAAAACATTCTGTACAAAGAAGTAAAAGATCGTAACTGTTATGACTCATATATACACTTGGTAAATATTTCCTATATGCAAGTGGTACAACAGCGAAGCGTACCAAATCTTTCTCATTTCCACATACAACACATTGATTCTCTTTTGGTTGACGAAAATAATCTAGGTTACGACGAATATGTGAATCATTAAACTTTGCAAAATCAGGACTAAAATTAAGTTGAATAGCAGCTATTTCTTTATTTGATTCTATTCCTCCAATAGCCTTATCATCATTATTAATATTTCTCCACTCTATAACTTTGGCAATTCCTTTCTTATATACATACCACTCTGCTTTAGATTTATCAACTGTAAAGACAAGATTCATTTCATTATCATATACAAAAATATTATCATAATATGGTTTCGCACGTCCTTTAAAAGGCAGTACCCCACTATTATCCTTTACTACCTTTTCCTGTTGTGTCTTTTTAGAAGTTGGTTTCACACCTGATATCCCATGTAAAATAGAACTAACTATTTTCAATGGTTTCTGTAATCTACATGCATCACGAAGCTCTTCTTCACTTGCCACCTCTTGTGATTCTACAAATATACCAACTGCTATATCAAAAGAGGCCTCAGCGTCTGCCGCAGCATATTCCAACTGTAAAGGAGAAAGAGATCCTAGGCGACCACCCCAATCACTACATGTTACAAGAATATCTTTCTCTAGTGTAATACCTGCAAATTGAGAGGCAAGAGCTTTTAAACTACGCAATTTCAAAACATCCTCACGAGAAGAACATAGACGATATGCCAGTACTGCAAGATCAACACAAGGTGAAAGTCTAAACCCAATATAATCACGCTGAAGTTTTACTTGATCACCAAATATACCTACACCTACCTTTGTAATATATTTATCTGAGAGTAAAGAACGTAAATTATCTTCAATAAGAGATAATGTTGAAGATACAGAAACCCTCTTAGACAAAATATTTTTATCAATATCATTATTTTGATCATAAATAAAGTCATCACTATCCTTAATTCGAATCAAATCACAAAGTTTAATCACAAAAGTAACAGAAAATGTACTAAGTTGTACTACAGCCACAGGACCTACAGTTCGAATAGATCTAATAGTAGTTTTCTTTCTTAACTCTTGGTCATCATCATCATCATCATCTTCTCCTCCTCCTTCATTATTATCGCCATTAGTGTTATCCTCTTCCTCTGTAATAGGATAAGTTCTTGATGTCCATTCTAAATCTAAACCAACGAATGTACATCCTCTAGCTTCATTCAAAAGTTGTTCCCATGCAGTAAGATAAGCTTCATTATCTACTCTTTTCCAGGCAGGATCTACAACAAAACGTTGCCTTACCATTTCATAAGAGAATACTTTTATTTTCACTTTAATCTTTATATTTAATAAAACCAATAGATAGAGTGAAAAAAGTAAGGTCAATGAGACAGAAGGAGATAAAAAGAAAGAAAGATGTCTTCATATGAGAAAAAAATACTCAGTATAATATAAAATTGGTTTAAACAAAAAAGTGGGGATGAGAGTTAAACATATTTAGTAAAGGTGGTAAATGTCAGTTGTTAACTTTCTCAAGGTGTTAAAATCCCACCCCCTTTTTCAAGACTACAATAGTAAGGCTACAGTATCCTTAAGTAATTAAAATAAAAAACCATTTTTTGCCACACTTGATATACGCATATTTCACATATTATTTTCATTTATTTGACAAGGAAGGTGCATATACGTAACCTTCGGTTCATAGAAAGAAAGAAAGAAAAAGTCACATTTAAAAAGAATTAATGTAATATGACACTTGTGAAAAACAACACCAAAAAAAAAAAAAAAAAGAAAAGAAAATAACTAGGTTTGTTACACATTGATCAAAGAAAAACAAGAAACAAAAAGAAAGGACTTGGATTAATAAATATCAAATAAAAACAATAAAAAAGAAAGAGGTACTACGAATCTCGTAGTCCATTTACACTTACTAGTCGCGGCAAAGCCATTTCTTCAGACTCAGTTGCAGCAATCATTTCTTTCCATCGAATTTCATCACTACTAACAAAGTATGGTAATAAAGGTTTATTTACCGCATTTGAAGCCATTGTTAAGGCCCTCAATGTCTGTCGAGATACACTTACATCTTCTTCTGAATTTGATAAGGCACCAAGTATTGTTGTTAATGAATTTCCACCTAATATATCAGAAAGGAGAGTAGTTTCAAAAGAGTCTGTATATGGTATTACTTCTTGTTGCTCTTGAAGAGCTCCAAGAACTGTCATTAGATGTCCAAAGGATCTATTAGCAAATCTAGCACTTTCTACATCACTTTCTTGAGTAAAAAGTGGTCCTGGACCACATAGATCAACAAGTGTCACACGTCCAACTGTAAATGTTTGATGTACCTTATGAATAATAATACATTTAATCTGAATATATATATGAGAACGACGATTGCGTTGTTGTCGCATTCTTAATCGTTCTATAGTAGGAAAAATATCAACATCTATTACTTCTAAAAATGTCATATCAGTAGGAATAGAATATCCATAAGCATCATGCTGAACTTCAGTTATAGTAGAACCTGTCTCTAAATCTATTACACCAGATGAATTTATTTCTAATCCTCCTAATTGATACCTTACTTCATACTTGTCTGATATAAATTGATGACATATATCAATCATATATTTAGTTACTAATGAAATAAATGAATTAAACATTACAGTCTTTCCAGTACGAAAAGCTCCAAGAGTTACATAAGCTACTTGAAATCCCATTGTAATAGCAATCATTGTACGACGTACTTCATTAAATATGGATTCCCAAGATGCATTTTCATCAAAGCAAACATCAAACTGAAAAGTTTGCTTTTCATTATCTTCACTCAATATCACTTGAGAATAATCCATTTCATTAACTATTATACAAGGATTTAAAGAACTTTCTTTTGAACCTTGTATACGAACAATTACAGTGTAACATCCTTGTAAACTTTGAAGAGTTCGTTCCGCTCGTGCATGCTTTACTTGTTCTTCATATAGTTCTACTGCAAGAGATTCTCTATGATCTGATGCCTTTTTGTATTTCTTTTGTTCCTTCTTTAACTCTTCTCGAACTTCTTTAAGCACTTCTTCAAGATTTGCTTCAGATAGCTCAACAGAACGTCTACGTTCTCTTGCAACCTTATTTCCTTTCTTAAGAATACTTAATTCAGATCTAGTCTCTTCTAATAAACGTGATAGTTCAGCATTAGACTCTTGTAAAGTTCGTAAGTGATCTATCTTTCTATCTAAAGAAAGTAAAATATTTGGGTCTGTAGTTTTCTGTCTCGCCATAGTAAGTAATGAAGATTCTAACTCCATACATCGACTTTTACGATAGTCAAGCTCAACTTTTACAGTTCTTAAGTTTTCTTCTGCATTATTTAACATAACTGTAAGTTTTTGAACTTCTTTACGAGGGTTATCTAATAATTTGGTATCACTATATTGATGAGTTTGATCTAAAAGAGTTTCATATCTTTCACGGTGATGTTTAACTTCCTTTTCTAAGTTATTACATCTTAGTTGTAACTCAGCATTAGCCTCATTAACTTCTTTAAACTTCTGATCTACATTATTAACACTATGTTGTATCTGTAGAGAATCTTTCTTTGTATTATACAAGTGACCCTTCTCTTCTTTTGCATTCTCTAGATCTTTAACACGTTCACGAAACATCATAGCATCTCTTGAAGCTTTTTCCTCTAAAGATATTGCATCATTGTACCTTTTTTCTAACTCATAAAGTTTAGTAGAAAATAAGTTAAGTTTCTGTGTCATCGAATCTTTCTCTGATATTATAACTGCTTTCTGTGTTTCAATTTCCTTATTTTTACGCATTAGTTCAGTATTATGTTGACGTAATGCTACAATCTCATTCCTCATAGTTTCTATTTTTAAAGATTCCTTTGTTACACCTTCCATATTACTTTCTTCTTTTGACTTAATGTCACCATTATAAATATCTTTATTATTAGTGAAAGATTTTTTCCTTTTATGATCTGAACGTTTGATATTCGGCGCTTCATGAGATAACTTAAGAAGTGATGCTTCAATTTCATCAATTTGAAAATCTGGATTTTCACTAAATAAATGTTTCATTAAACTATTTTCTTTAGAATCACTTGGTTTACTTAGTTCTCTTGTTAACTTTTGGTACTCCATCTCAGTTGTACTATCCTCTGGTATAACTACCTTATTCTCTGATCCTTCAGTAAGAAGATCTTCATAATGCTTTCTCCATAAAGCACTCTCAATTTTAAGTTTTTCTAAAGCATTACGTAATTCATCCCTTTCTCTTGCAATTTGATCACCGTATTGTTGTTGCTTCCCCATATAATTCATATAGAATTCATATGCTTTTAACCACTCTGTTGCTGGTTTACCTACTGCAGGTATAGGTATACGAGAAACTGCATAACTATTTATATATTCAACTGCATAAAGTATACCTTGATCTCTAAGAATACCTTTACCATTCATTTCTCCTTCTTTCCATTCCCCACAATAAATAAGACCTATAGTTTGAATAAAAATACCAAAACCTTCTTCTTTACCTATTACCCAGTTTCCATCATAGACATCTCCATTACCATAATAAAATACTCCATGACCATGACGATAAGCTTCTTGCCAAAAACCTTCATATCTATTATTATTACTTTGAATTGTAAATACTCCATATCCATGAATTTTATCATTTTTCCAAAATCCTACATATTTATCACCATTAGAAAAACTATAGGTTCCACGATTATGCTTTTTCCCCATATACCATTCACCTACATAATAATCACCACCTGCATAAGTATAGGTACCATGACCATGCTTCATATCATCTTCCCATTCACCTTCATAAATATCTCTACTAGGAAAATAATAATAAGTTCCATATCCACTTAATTTACCATTTTTGATAGAACCTATATATTTAGAACCACTTGCAAAATGAACTTCTTCCCTATTCTCTTCTAATATATGCATTTTATCTTCTTTCAAAGGTATTAGATTATTATCTAATATCTCTTCCTTTGCAGAAGGTATCCCATTAATGGCAGACATATCTTACTGACTATACTTTTTGTTATTATATATACATTCACATATGTATGAGTTTGTGTGTACATGTAGTCAAGTTTAAGATAACAGAAAAAAAAAAAAAAAGAATAAATAAGATTAAATAAATAGTAAAAAGAAAAGTGTCTATAAAGAGTATAAGAGATATATAACACTAGTATTCAAACTCTAATATGCCCCCTCTCCCTCCCCCAAAAAGTAAAGAAAATAATAATAAAAAAAAAGAATACTTAAACTCTCTTTAAAAAGAACTTAGTATTCACCTACAAGAATTCATTTTTTATATCAAGCACACATAATTAGAAATGAATTAGAATAAGAAATATGAATTACTGAAAAAGAATATTTATAGTTAGAAATAACTATAGGTCAATCTTATCTTGATATAATAAATATATATGCCTTTTACTAAGTAAGAAATACAACCTAAATACATCTATATAGATATGTATCTTTCTTTCCCTTTCAAAAAAAAAAAAAAAAAAAAAAAAACAGATTATTTGGCTTTCTTTGTTTCACTGGTAGTTGTATTTTTCTTTTCCAAAGCATTAAATAACCTTGTAAACTTCATTATAGCAGCACATAATACTGTAGCAAGAGCATGAATATACATATTACGTTCATGTCTCCATTTTCTGGCTTCCCAATCAACTTCCAAACTTAAATCTGCAAAACGTGGTTTTCCATGACCATACTTTTTCTTCCATTCAAGTAATTGTAATGAGAAACCAATAAAAGTTGCAAGTGTAATTAATATAAGAAGTGATATGCCATGAAAGTTTAATCGTTCAACCAAAGTTACAGCTCGACAAACATATCTTGATAAACCTGGAAGAGGTATAACAAATAGTATAAATATAACTACTGCAGGTACAATTATGTAGTTAACTTCAAGAGTAAGAACGCTTAACATTTCCCTTCCTTTTCTTTGTCGTTGTTGTCGTTTGTGTGTTTGAAAGAATCCTTTTTTTTCCCCCTTTATAATGAAATAATTAAAAAAAAAAACAAGAAAAAAGAAAAAAGAAACAATGGACGGGTTCAAAATGGAAAAACCGTGCCGGCGGCCCCTTCCCCCGCCAGGTGGGGACGGGGGGTTCCCGCGCCGGCCGGGGTTCTCCGGGAGGATTTGGAGAAGGGGCCCCCGTTTCCCCATTCCCCTCCCCCTTTGGTCGGAGGGGGGCGTCGGGCGGGAAAAGAAAAAGGGGGAGGGGCCGGCTGCCAGGCCTCCCCCTCCACCCCGCCGGGATGAAAAAGGGGGAAAAAAAAAGCGGGGGGGAATCGTTCCCGCACCCCCCTTTGCCCCTCAAAGAAAGGGGGTGCCCCCTGAAAGAAGCATTCGGGGGGAAAAGGAAGAGGGACGCCTTCAAAAAGAGGACGGAAGCAACAAAGACAACAACGGCAACAGAAGGAAAAATAGCCCCGGAATTCCTTCCTTTCTCGCCCTCTCCCGCGGCCAACAATTGCTTATTTGGGGCTTTGGAAAAAAAAAAAAGAGAGAAAAATGCCATCATAAAAACAACCCCGTTCGACGACACATAATCACGGGATTTCATCCTAATAAACTTTTTTTTTTTTTTTTTTTTTTTAACTTCTTCTCGTGCGCACTGGGAAGGCGGTAATTCTATAGGTTTAATATTTTCATCAATATTATAAATTTCATTATTATCAAAAAGAAGAGTAAATCCAGATCCGCAAGTCAACCGAGGATTGGTAATAACATCTTTTGAAAATTTAAAATATGATTTTAAAGGAATAAAAGAAGGAAGTAAACTATCTGCAATAAAAGCTTTAGCAAGATTAACTTCTTTTCCTTTTTTTGATTTTCTAAGATTTTGAATTTGACCTTCAGCATTTGCACCTAAACCTGCTATACATCCATTGCGATAAATAACTAATAATGTTGAGGGTCCTGAAATAAGATGTATAATTTCAAAACCTGTTTTATTAATATTTTTTTCTTCTTTTTCTTTTAAAATAGTAGATAATTTGATTTTAAAATAATCAATAACAGATTTTTGATCAACTTCTTTAAATCGTGGAGCAGAAATTTGAAATCCATAATCAGGTAAAAAACCTTGTACAAATAATTCATTTTTTTGACTTAAAAAAACTGCCATAGAACCTACACATGCAATATCTTTAATTCTAATAAGTTTTGAACCTATAATTTTAGTACCTTTTTGAAAATTTCTTATAAGAGGTATAGGAACAGGTTCAAATTCATTTGATGGAAGTTGACCATAATTTGTTGCTCCACAACCATAAACTCTTCTATCACTTGTTAAAAAAAGAGAAAAACTATTACCTGCTACAAATTTAATAATTGATATACCTTTTTCTTCAAAATAACGAATACGTGTTGGTTCCATAGGAGAAATTGCAGATCCAATACCTAATTCACCCCAAATATTACTACCAAAAGAAAATAATGATCCAGATGAAAGTTGTAATATTGTATGATTAAATCCACATGTTATATAACGTATAACATTATTACTATTATTTCCCCATCAATTGGATATAGGATTCCATTCTGTAAAACCTTTTTCATAATTAATTTGTTTTTTATTCCCTATACCAAGTTGTCCCATATGATTATTACCAAATCCAATAGCACGACGACCGCCTGGTTGATAAACAATTGTAAAATTTGATCCACATGCTACAGCTTTCTTAACATTTGTAAAAGCTCCATTAAGATCAATATATAATGGTGCCCAATCTGAATCAGAAGATCGGTTAATCACTGAATTATTTCCTATACCTTTACTACTACTATTATTTTCTTTTTGTTGTTGCTGTTGATCTTCTTCTTGCCTTGGAGCGGCTGTTTGTCCATATCTATTTTCACCAAATGTAATTAAATTTCCTTCTCTTGTTAAAAGTACAACATGTTTATGTCCTGCTGCTCCACATTGAATATCGTAAAAAGGTTCCGGTGCTATAAATAGTTTACTCTTATCTAATAATTTTCTTCGTTCTTGTTCTTCTTTTTCAAAACGAATATATTTATTATGATCAACTTCTGAAGGTGGAGGAAGAGATTTTAGAAATACTTCTGCAGGTGGTGAGGGTGACATACCACAGATAGAACCCATTCCTACGATACGTGTGTGAAGACGTCGAAGCATTATCACCCTCAACTAAAAAGACTACAATATTTGAGAAATAAAAAAAAGAGAGGAAAAAAAAAAAAAAAGCAAAAGGGGGAACAATTTTCAATAGAGAATTATTATTATTTTTATTAATACTATAGTTACAATTATACGAGGAAAAAAAAAAAAAAAAAACCTGCATGCGTACATTTTCATAATAATAATAATAATAATAAGACAATAACTAAAAAGAAAATAACGTTTAAAAAAAAAAAAAAAAAAAAAAAAAACCCCTATTCAATTGTCAAAATCTATTCACATAAAAAAAAAAAAGAAAGGTAAAAAAAGAAAAAAAAAAAAGACATCCTAATGTTATTATTATTATTATTGATTTGCGAATTATATTGATTTTGCGTTGTTTCCTCCCCTTTCCTTCCCCCACTTCTTCTTCTTCCTTATGTACTTCTTTACCCTCTCACTCCCTATATCAAATTTACTTTCTTCTCCGCCCTGCTAGAAATCGTGTGAGGGTGGTGTACTGATAGAGCGCCATCACGAGTAAAATCACAATATTCCCCACCAATTCCAGTGTAAATATATTTGCCAAGGCATGAAACTTGGCACGGTCAGCCTCCCCTAGTTGCCGCATTTGCTCCGCCACCCCTGCGAGGTCGAAGAGGACCCCCGCGTGTCGATGCAGCCGCCCCGCTACCGCCGCCTCCGCTTTATTTAAACTCCGCGGGTCCACCTCTGGTAAGTCGCGCTTGAGAAATTGACACAACACCCACCTGGGCGAGAGCTGGGAGTGTTGGTTGCTGAGGCACACCCCCACCTCCGCTGGCAGCCCGTGACTCGTCTCCTTAGCGCTGGGGGCTGTGAAGGTGTGGGCCCCAGCACTCACGCGGCGCCAGGAGTTTAGCACAGACACGCTGCGATTCTCCCGCATGGCCTGCAGCATCGCATTATAATGCAGGCGTGTGGTTTGTTCCACACTCTCCAGGGGTGGGATGGTGGTGGCGGTCATCTCCGCATCAATATCAAGTGCCCCACCATCGGTCACACGAAATGTAAACGCGAGGGTGCCACCAGCGGCGATAGACTCGGTGAAACACTCCCGTTGCCCAGGCTCAATTTTAACGCCAAACCCCATAACACAAGTTGTAAGAAATAGGAGAGGAATTACTAGAAATAATAACAAGAACCAGACATGAGAACATAAGTAAAGCCTCATCATTACAAATATATATATATATATATATATATATATATATATGTGTGTGTGTATTTGTATATAACTAGTAATAGTAGTAAAAAAAAAAAAATACCAATTATACCTCAAAAAGAATAAAACTAAAACTAAAGATGATCATTAGAATATATAGAAAGAAATAAATAAAATAAATACAATCATATAGATATACATATATACACGTATTTATATAAAGAGAAAGAAAGATAGATAGAGAGAGACACATAGAATAAAGAATTTGGTCTTTGCCCTAAAAATCCCCCGTACCATATCAAAATAATAATAACATAATAGTAATTACATCACATTCTATCTCATTCAGTAAAGCAAATAAGTAAGAAGAAACACACACACACATATATATACTTGCATACATACATATTCGCTCATACATTGTATACACACATACTCGTCATTTCAGAAAAAAAAAAAAATAATAATCCAAGATTAAGATTGTTTACCTTCACTCACCTTTCTCTTAACCTGACGAATACCATGAAAGAAAAGTGAATCAACAAGACCAGCCACTGTAAAAACTCCACCTCCAACTGCACATAATTGTAATAAAAGATGAACAAAAGATGAATATGGACGTGCTTCTACAATAGAAACTTTAATTGGAGAAAGATCATATGTAATAAAAACTCCTGGAACCAAAGAAGGATTTGTTCCTGCTTCAATAGCCCCTGCTTCAGTTTTTTGACTTGCAGTAAAATAATGAGTCACAGAGTATTGATTTGATTCTACAGTATGTCCAATACCAAGAAAACTAGCAGGTTGATATTGTGTAGGAACAACTTTAACAAAATAAGTAAATCGACCATTTACTGATTCATTTTCATTTTTAATACCACGAATATTTGCTAATCCATCTAAAGGATTACTTTGTCCTGGAAAATTTTCACCAAATTCAAGAGTATGAATAATATGACTTAAATTTAATCGTTGTACTGTTTCACTCTTAAAATCATGCATATGACGTCCCATAAGATTAAACATACGTCCTGGAATAAGATGAATATTTCCTGTTACACGTGCTACACGATATTTAGCATAAACATTACATCCTTCTTTTCGACTTAAAGTTGCCGCATATTTTAATCGCTCCTCCGCACACTGTTCAACACTGACATCATCATCATTAAAACTCCAACCTCGCATTGCATAGGCTTTACGAACATCTTCACAGGTATAACAGCAGTCTCCAGGATGTTTTTCTGCCCCATAACAACTTGGACAATTTTCTTTTTCCGCCCCATCTGGATCAATAGCTTTTGTTAATTTTTTCTTTTCATCCACCAAAGGTCGAGCCACACTAATAGGGGCGAGTACTTCTGCATCAATACGTGTTTTAATGGTGTTTTGTTCAGGACTTTCAGCGAAAACTCCAAAAGCATCCACGGCATCTGCAGTAATTAAATCACAAGGGACACGTGGGAATGTAATATTTATAATAATATCCATGATTCCACCAAAGTTTGGGTCAACATACATTTCATGCTGTTCCACAGTAGAGAAAAAGTAACGTACTTCACCACCGATGAGAATAGCAATTATAATAAGGGCAACAAGTGATAAAACACCACCAATAGCTGTACGCTGTCGTGCATCTTGCTCGAATTTCAAATCAAATTTTTGAAATACATCAAGACGACTGATTCTTCGCATTTTTTTTTTTGCTTTCGCTTTTATTACTTATTTACTTTTTTTTTTTTATTTGTATTTAAACTATATTCGCAGCAAAAAAAAAAAAAAAAAAAAAAAAAAAAAAATCCTGAAAAAAATGAAAATAATAATAATAATGTAAAAATAGAATTTAACAACAACGACAACAAAAAATCTTTCTCTACCAAATATTTAATTATCTAACAGGTAATTTTATATACAATATGCGTGTTTCTTTTATATATTATTTTTTTTCACTACGTATTGAAAACTGAAACAGCAACAAATACACCTTTCATTTCTCTATTATGCTTATAACAAGAAAAGAGTCTTTTTATTACTTTTATTCCCCTTCCCCCCCCTCTCATTTTTCTCCTCATAGAATGAGGAGAAAAAAGATAAAAAAGAAAATAAAATTTTAAAAAAACCTGATAGACCATCTAGAAAAAAAAAAAGCATAATAAATACATATAGAATTATCTAATCAAAATGCATCTAAGAAAGAAAAAAAAAAAATGATATATATATATATATATATATATAGAGGGAGAGAGAGAGAAGTTGAATTAAGAAATAAATAAATTTTATTTTATTATCCCTTCCCCTATATTTCTAATAGTTTTGGAAATGTTATTATGTGCTTGGCACCTCCACTCGTGTTCGCTTAAGAAGACTGAGGGAGTATGCCACACTTGGCCCACTGATACCACCCATTTCTGCATTATTTCTTTCATCCTCTTCATTATCATCTTCATCATTTAGGCAAACAGAGTCTCTACCAATATCTTGCGTGAGTCCCGCCTCCCCACTGTATCCTCCTTCTTGATTTATATTGACTCCCATTTGACTATCCTCATTACCGGCCCCACCCAAGTCTAAAATAATACTCTTTTGCGCAAAAGTAACACCACGTGATGTAGAGCGGGAGGCTGGGTTTGATTTAATTTCCATTAAAGGACCACTTAATTTCATTTCATGTAATTCTGCATCCAATTCGCGCCCTCGACGTGCCGCCTCCACGGCGCGTTTTGATTCCGCATCAAAGAAACGCTCTGCCTTAGCTCGACAGACTTTACGTCGTGCTTCAATTGATTGAAATCCTTCCTGTACTTTTCGAATTTCCTTCTCAAGTAATTCTTTTTCTTCTATAATAAAATCATATTGTTGGTGTTCGCTGCGAAGCATTTCAAGATGTGCCTCCGCCTGTTGAAGTTGATCTTGAAGTAACGCACATTGCTGCTCGCGTGTTAATATTTCCTCTGAAAGATCTAAAAGAGGCTCTGTGAAGTAACGCTCCTCGCGATCAAGGAGGGCGGCCCAACCTTGACTGAGACTTTGCTGCTCCTCACATTGTCTTTGTCGCGTGAATTGTAATTCCGCCAACTTCGCCCGCATGTTTTGTTCCTCTAATAAAAGTGCGGCCTCTTCTGCTTCTAATGAGGAAATTACTTGAGTACTTTGACTCGCTGTGTTATTCCATCGGGCGGAGCTTTGTTGAAGAAGATCTATTGGATTTTCACCTGTTATAGAAGATCGCGGAGATGGGTTATTAGGGTTAAATGGATTTGATACTGGTGGAAGAGAAATATATGTATTGGATACACCTGATTGAGGTGCATAGGTTGTTGTTGTTTGATCTAAAGAGCCAATACGAACACTTCCCGTAGTTCTTAAATAATCTCGATTTAATGGAATTGCTGATGTTGCTGCCGAAGATGAAGAAGTTATTGTAGTTGACGGAAGTGGAACACGAAGTGAAGGGGGAACTTCTCTTATAGAAGAAGTAGTGTAATAAGAAATAGGGGCACCTTCTGGGCGTTTATAATAAAGTGGTGGTGTTGTTGAGCGCATTAATATGACTCTATGTAGAATTCTAGATTTTTTAAAAAAAAGTTATTATAATAATTAAATATATATATATATATAAATGCTCTTTACTTTAATATTCTAATTTCACCACTTAAATGGCAGCTACCAAAAGTACAACTTCAAACAAAAATAAAAGAAATAAAAAGGTAGTTTGTTTGTTTTTTTCTCTCCTTAATAAATTCCCACATTAACAATCACAATAACACTAATAAAAGAAGAACCTTATTCTCATTTTAACTAAAATCAATAAATAAATTGCACGTCAAAATAAATAAATGAAAGTAACACACCTAGAAAGACAAAAAAGAGGGGAAAATAATTTTTTAACAAAATAAATAGACCTCTACAGAAGTCCCTTGTATAATTGGTGGTAGTAGGTTTTAAATATCTGCAATGCGTGCAAAGAAAGAAAAAAAAAAAAGTGCATGAAATATGGTTAAACATTTTTGTTTTTCTTTAAATATTTAAAAAGAGGCATTTCGTTCTACTTTTGTCTTTTTTGTGCTTTTGAAATGTCACTCTCTCTATATGCTACAACTCCAAAAAAAAAATAAAATTGTTTGAACTAAACCGAAAATCAAATTTAAGAAAAAAAATCAATTTCTATGGTATTTGCTTCTTAAAATAAAAAGAAAGAAAATGAGGAATTAACCCGTGGGTATACCACAGATGCCCATAAAAAGAAACAAATAAAAAGGGGTCAACTCACTTTTTGAAAACGAAACGGGCTGTTAAACTCTTCTTTAAAACATCCATTACCTCACGAATATTATTACCTTTAGCCCCATTAACTTCCTCAAGGAACCATACTGGCTTCGATTGATATTTTCGAACGAAAGGATGAAGTCGTCGTGGGTCTGTTGAACCAAATAATGGTAGTGATCCAATTGCTAGTGTTTTAATAGTCCAATCAAAGCGAAGACCAATATCCCATGGATCATCTATGCTAGTTCGACGCACTAACAACTCTTGATCATCAAAACGCTCAATAGAAACATTTCCGTTGGGGAAAGTAAGGGCATCTGTTAATAGAGTAGCTTCAGAGGGAGATGTAGATGATCTCTCTACCTTTTCTTTTTCATTTTCTCCTCCTCTTCTTATATTTGATACAACTTTAGAAGCGGCATCTGAGCCACATGCAGTTACACGCACAAGTGGAACATCTGATACACGTTTAGAAGAATGTGCAGAGTTTGAAGAGACAACAGTTTCTTTTTCAACAGGCGGTGGTAATCGACGCGCTTCAACTTGCTTACGATAACGTTCAATCTTCTTCTTGGCCATCTTACGACGATTTTTCTCAGTAAGAATAGCAGCTTCTTCTTCTTCTGCCTTCTTTCTAGCTGCTTCTTCTTCTGCTTTCTTTCTAGCTGCTTCTTCCTCAGCCTTCTTTCTGGCTGCTTCTTCTTCTGCTTTCTTTCGAGCTGCTTCTTCTTCTGCTTTCTTTTGAGCTGCTTCTTCTTCTGCCTTCTTTCTAGCTGCTTCTTCCTCTGCTTTCTTTTTGGCTGCCTCTTCTTCTGCTTTCTTTCGAGCTGCTTCTTCCTCAGCCTTCTTTCTGGCTGCTTCTTCTTCTGCTTTCTTTCTAGCTGCTTCTTCTTCTGCTTTCTTTTGAGCTGCTTCTTCTTCTGCTTTCTTTCTAGCTGCTTCTTCCTCTGCTTTCTTTTTGGCTGCTTCTTCTTCTGCTTTCTTTCGAGCTGCTTCTTTCTCTGCTTTCTTTTGAGCTGCTTCTTCCTCTGCTTTCTTTCTAGCTGCTTCTTCCTCAGCCTTCTTGCGTTCAGCTTCTTCTTCTGCTTTCTTTTTAGCTGCTTCTTCTTCTGCTTTCTTTTTAGCTGCTTCTTCCTCTGCTTTGGCTTTTTCCCGGGCTTCTTTACGGGCTTTCATTTTGGCGGCTTTCTTCTCAGCTTTCTTTCGCTCCGCTTCTTTTCTTGCTTTCCTGCGTGCGTCTCTCTGTGCCTTCTTGCGTTCAGCTTCTTCCTCAGCCTTCTTTCTAGCTGCTTCTTCTTCTGCTTTCTTTCTAGCTGCTTCTTCCTCTGCTTTCTTTCTGGCCGCTTCTTCTTCTGCTTTCTTTCTAGCTGCTTCTTCTTCTGCTTTCTTTCTAGCTGCTTCTTCCTCAGCCTTCTTTCTAGCTGCTTCTTCCTCTGCTTTCTTTCTAGCTGCTTCTTCTTCTGCTTTCTTTCTAGCTGCTTCTTCCTCAGCCTTCTTTCTAGCTGCTTCTTCTTCTGCTTTCTTTTTAGCTGCTTCTTCTTCTGCTTTCTTTCTAGCTGCTTCTTCCTCAGCCTTCTTTCTGGCTGCTTCTTCCTCAGCCTTCTTTCTAGCTGCTTCTTCCTCTGCTTTCTTTTTAGCTGCTTCTTCCTCTGCTTTCTTTTTAGCTGCTTCTTCCTCAGCCTTCTTTTTAGCTGCTTCTTCTTCTGCTTTCTTTTTAGCTGCTTCTTCTTCTGCTTTCTTTCTAGCTGCTTCTTCCTCTGCTTTCTTTTTGGCTGCTTCTTCCTCTGCTTTCTTTTTAGCTGCTTCTTCCTCAGCCTTCTTTCTAGCTGCTTCTTCCTCTGCTTTGGCCCTTTCCCGGGCTTCTTTACGGGCTTTCATTTTGGCGGCTTTCTTCTCAGCTTTCTTTCGCTCCGCTTNTGCGTCTCTCTGTGCCTTCTTGCGTTCAGCTTCTTCTTCTGCTTTCTTTCTATCTGCTTCTTCTTCTATGGTCTTTTTATTATCATCTACTATATTAGTTTCTTTATGGTTATGTGACAAATTAAACTTTTCTTCTTTTTTTTGTGCTATTGATGCAGTTCTATCACCTGTATTATTCGTAATATCGGAATCTACTTTTTCTTTTAATTCACTAATAGAAGTAGAATTATCCAATTGTTCCTGATTAGAAACATCCAAATTATTATTATGGCGATTTCGGTTGAATTTTATGGATTTTGACATCACAATAGTAGGTTCTTTCTTTGGAATTTCATTCGAAATATCACTAGAGTTTTCAATACTTTTATGATGATGCTTATTTTTAATTTCTTTTTCCTTTGTGGTATTAAGATCTACTGCAGAAGAAGAGGTTTCTACAGTTTCTTCGGAAATCTGTTGATCTTCATTCATCTCTGTATGAGTATTTTTTGCGTTCTGCAACATGTTTTCGGAATTTAATTCATCTATTTTCTCCGTAATTAAATTTTTATTGGTTTGATCATTTAACTCATTTTTATGCATATTACGATGTTGTTTCATACTCTTAGAAATAACCATTTTACGTCGTGAGGGATTAGTCATTGTTTTGACTTTCTTCTTCTCATCAACATTTTCGGGTTTTAAATTATTTTTCTCCTCTATATTATTTTCTTTAATCGTCTTAGTGACGACGGTGTCTATGGTTTCATTACTTGTAGCCTGCATTAAATTTTGTTCCTGTTTCCCATCCTGTGTTAGCGTTACATCTTTAGACTCTGCAATTTCTTCTCCTTCAAAGAGAAATGCAAGTTTTGGTTTGCGCTTTATATCATTTACTTCATTATTTTCTTTTTCCTCTCCATCAAAGAGAAACGCCATTTTTGGTTTTCGTTTTTTAAACATTTTTGTTGCCACCGCTCGCTTTCCTTCTTCACGCGTTATTGTATTAATTAAAGTAGAATTATTAGAAGGAGAAATAGGAGTTATAGGATTAACTTTTGGTGCCACTGCAATTGGGGAAATTATTTCAGTTGTTTGTGCCTCATTTGAAGTTTCATTTTGTATGAATTTTGTTTCACTCTCCAATACTTCTTTTTTTCCTTTTTCTTCTTCTTTCATTGTGTTAGCCTCAGTGTTGTTTATATTTGTATTTGTGTGAATATTCTTATTCATATTTATTTCAGAATTATTAGTTGGGGCAACAGCAATTTCTTGACGTTGGCGTCGTGGAGGCATATTTTACACGTGTATAGAATATGTATATATTTTTTCTCTCTCTCTCTCTATATATATATATATATATATATATATGCTTACACAGGGAATGGCTTGGGTTTAAATAAAGAAGAAGAAAAAAAGAAGAAAAAGTACGTAAATAAAAATGAGATAAGGGTAAAATAAAAAGATATTACTAATTTATCTGTATCTTACAAAACATTAAAACTAGAATCCCTTATTATTTTATATATTTTTAAACGGCATTCCATTAGAAAAAAAAAAAAAAAAAAAGCAACAACAAGAACAACAACAACAAGAGTAATAAAATAGAATAATAAAAGGGAGAAGACTGATACTTTCTCTTAATAATAACAATAATTGTACTCCTCCCAAACGGCAATGCTTCTTAAAACCAATAGTCATTTTTTTTTTGTGTGTGTGCATTTGTAATGTAACATCGAAAAAGAAAAAGAAAAATTCATAATTTTATTATTATTTATACCACAATAGTCTTCCCCTCTCTCTATATATTTCTCTCTCCCCATTTGCTTCTCTAGAATTATATGAAACATAAAGAGTTCTAAAAAATCACTAGAACCATTTTTCGATATAAATATTAAGTTATAATCTGATATATATATATATATAGTAATAAAAACTCAATGTAGATATTAATAATGAATAAATTGAAAAGAAGGTTTCTAGTCATTAAAAAATTCTAATACATCATCATCATTAATATTATTAATACTATCATCGCCATTATTATTATTAGTATTTTCTACCTCTCCTATAGTTTCTGTTTGAATTTTTTCTTCTTCTATATTTACACTCATTGGTGGAGTTATAAATGCTAATTTCCATGTATTAGTTTCTTCATCAATGTAGAGAAGATGTTCTGCAGGCCCGTTCATTTCTATTAAAGAATCATCTAATTGAAGAAATCTAGACATTTTTTTTTTTCTTTTAATAATACAAAAAAAAAATACAGAAAACAGAAATGTTAAATATTTCGAATTATTTTCTATTTTTCAAATTCTTCTTCAACAGAATAAAATAATTAAGAAATATATGAGAAAAATAGTAGTAATAATAATGAATATCAAATCATTTTATTAAACTTACCTCCCTCACCCCCCTCCCCCTTTTTCACTTCTTCTTTCGATATCAGAAAGCAATCAACAGAAAACTCAATATAAGAAAAAAAAAAAATAATAATAATAATAATAGAAATAAACAATAGGTATTATTTATGCCATCAGTTTCATATAAGAAAAAAGAAGAATACATATATACATATATATAAACAATACAATAAATGTATTAATAGTTTTGTTTAAAAAATAAGCCAAAATAAAAATACGAAAAACATAAAATAAATTACGAAAAGTGAACAATCACACAACCATGGTTCTTGTTTACTTTTACTATTATTATTAATTATTTCCTCCTCCAGCATTAATTTTTTAGAAACACTTGTATCATTTTCATATTCTTCTTCCTTCTTTTTTTTCTTATTTACTTTGTGAGAAGAAGAAAAAGAAGAAGAAGAGGAAAGAGAAGAAGATTTTTCTGCGGATTGCTCTCGACTTCGCGATTTCCCTATTCGTTCTCTTAATTCTTCAGGCATTTCATGATATGAAATATTATTATTATTATTATTATTATTATTTAACACGCGGGGCAATTCTATTTGTGCATTATTTCTCTCTTCACTTTCTCTCTTGTGTGAGGTATGAGCTGACTTTTGCATTATTATTATATTTGTATTCAGATTATTAATATTATTTTCTCTTTTGTTATTATATTAGGGTGGGGAAACTATGAGTTTAGGAAATATTTATATATCGGCTATAATAATATTACAAATAAGAAAAAAGAAAAAAAAAAAACATGTAGTTTCATAATAATGATTATTACTAATTTTATTATTATTATTTCCTTACCCCAACCCCTCTCACCTTTCTAATATTATAAACAAATATTATTCTCGTTTTACAAATAATGGTATACTAAAAAAAAACAAAAACAAAACAAAGCAATGTACGTCTACTAAATAGACGCATATAAAGAACTGATAAAACCACTAAACATCACTAAATATTTATGTTATTTTCTCTTATTTTTCAGTTACTTTCGTTTACGACTGTAATCCTCTTTTTTTTAAAAAAAACATCAAATTAAAAAAATAAATAAAAAATAATTTTATATATATTCGCTTTATTTCTCTTTTTTTATATATATATCATCAAAAAAACATATATATATATATATATGCATAATCAAAAAAAGAAAGTCAGGACTTATGCATTGTCATTAGAAAAAAAAAAAAGAAAAAAACTAAAATCACATTCTCGAATTTTTTTAGAGATTCTCACTATATTACAAGATATAAATTTGATACTATGAATATATCTACATTACTGTCCAACACATACTTTTATTATTACTATTATTATTTCTCTTTCTATTCCTTTTATTCAATATACTATCAAAATTAGAATTATAATCTTTTGCTGAATTATTAAAAATGTTTTTCTCTCTTTGAGGTGTAGTACGTAATGAGGATGAAACACTTTTTGGACTATTTGAAAGACGTAATCTTTTACGGAATTTCTCAGGCATTTCATGATAAACAATTGTGGAAGCTTCTCTATGAGCTGAACTACGTTTACTAGAGTATTCACTTTCAATATTATTTTCTTCTTTACGTGGAGTTATATAAGAATTATTAATATAGTTTCCATTTTCCCCTTGTAATGTTTGATGTTGAGGACTTTTTACATTATTATTTTCATCATCTTGTTTTTGTTTTTTAGAATTTCCTTTAAAGTTTATAT
Organism: Trypanosoma avium; assembly: GCA_030849755.1. Taxonomy (NCBI): domain Eukaryota; phylum Euglenozoa; class Kinetoplastea; order Trypanosomatida; family Trypanosomatidae; genus Trypanosoma; species Trypanosoma avium. The sequence goes on from JASANY010000716.1 coordinate 23,393, forward strand.
GTTGTATATTAGAGTTTGCTTCATGTACTTCATTTTCTTCATTAGATTTTTTATTATTATTATTATTATTAAGTGAATTATTAGAAGAAAGAGATGACTCCCGGGCCTGAGAAAGCCCCGTACGTTTTCGTAATGATTCTGGCATATTATGATAAGCAATAATGAGAGATTGTTGTGAGTCCTGATGGGTTTCATTTATTTTTTTATTTGTTTGAATTTTACTCATTTTATATGAATTTCTTGTAGGTTTACTATTAGATTACTAATGAAGGGGATATTAAGCTAAGGAAATTATGCCTAGTCTATAAAGTAAAAAAAAAAGAAAAAAAAAAATGGGTGCTAGGTATTTAGTTATAATAAATATTATTTTAAATAAATTGTTCTCATTTTATTTTTTATTAATTTATCATTTTCTATATTTTAAAAAAAATGAGTGTATTATAATAAATATTGTAATAATAACAAATAAAATAAATATAAATGTAAAATAGTCACATATAGAAAGACAAAACACTACAAAATATTTAAACATTCGTAGACAGTGTCATTTGCGACATCATTTCCTTTATTATTATTATTAATATTATTAAAAACAAAAAGAATTTTTTTTTTTTTTTTTTTTTTTCCTTTTCACAGTAAATATAGGTAAAACTCCATTTTCATCTTTTTTTTTTTTTTTTGAACAGAAGTATAAATAAGTATCAATAAGTAATGCACTAAATAAGATTTCTCAAAAAAAAAAAATAAAATAAAATAAAATAAAAAATAAGGACTCTACCTTTAAAATAGTTAATTAGGTAATTATATTCACAAAAAGAAAAAAAAAATCAATTTCTAAAGCGCCTACATCACTGTGCAGCACTTTCCACTCATAGATTTCTTTTCTTTATTTTTATTATTCTCAAAAAGAGGAGCTGCTTCTTCTTTATTAGCTTCTTCAATATCATTACCCTCTTTTTCAGGTACCTTGTCATTATCTTCTGTTACATCATTTATTTCTTCTTTAGTTTCATCATTTGAAATATCAATATTGTCGAGTTCTTCTTTAACTGCAGCAAATTCTTGTTCTTGTTCTTGTTCTTTTTCTTGAATTTCTTCATTTAAAGTATTTTCTTTATTAGGAGTATATTCAACAGGTACAGAATACTCCGGTACATATGACGTCGTTACACGTTGACGTACTTCTTCAGGCATAGCATGACGAATAACTGATGAAGTTCTAGGAGCTGGACTATTATTATTATTATTATTAAATGATTCATGTACAATTTCTTCTTTTTCTTCTTCTTCTTTATGTGGGGTTAAATTGGAGTTCATTATTTCTTCTGCATTATCATCTCTCTCTACATGAGAAGAATTCTGAAGTTCTTCATCTTTATTTTCAAGACTTTGAGGTTGCTCACTTGCATTCTCTTCATCAGTCCTGGGAGTCTCATTAGATGCTTTTGCAATTTCATCCTCTTCTTCAGGTTCTTTTTCATCATTCTGTATTTGAGATTCTTCTTTAGTTTCTTTTTCATCATTATTATATACCTCGAACTCTTCTTCATTATTATATACTTCAGATTTTTCTTCAGGTTCTTGTTTGTCATCATTCTGTATTTGAGATTCTTCTTTAGTTTCTTCCTCTGGTTCTTGCTCATTATTCTCTTCTTCATATTCTTCTTCACTACTTTGTACTTCAGGTTCTTCATTATTATTATATACTTCAGACTCTTCTTCAGTTTCTTCCTCAGGTTCCTGTTTATTATTCTGTAATTCAGATTCTTTTTCATTTTTCTCTACTTGAGATTCTTCTTCATTATTATTCTTTTCTTCATATTCTTCTTTATTATTTTGTTCTTCAGGTTCTTCTTCATTATTATTATTATTATTATATATTTTAGGTTTATGTTCACTCTCGTTTGCTTCATCTGTTCCTTCAGACTCCTCTTTTGATAACTCTGTTTCTTCAGTTGAACTTTCATTCTTGTTAGGTGAATTCTCTAAAGGATTAGATGATTCCCGCATCTGTGAAATACTCATGCGTTGACGAAATTCCTCTAGCATGTCATGATGCACAATAGAAAGAGAGGGTCGGGGTTTATTATTAAATAATTCATTCTCATCACTTATAAGTTGTGTGTCACTGGTAGTATCTATTCCTTCCTTGTGTAGGTTTGTTTGTTCTACTTCAAGGAAAACTAGGGTACCACCTTCTTGCTGACTCATTATTTTTGAATTCTTATCAGAGGATATGAATCTAATGAATATGCCTAATCTTAAAAGAAAAACAAAAAAATAAATAAATAAAAACAGGTATTAGTTAGTTGTTATTTTGTTTTTTATTTTTATTAATTAATTATTTTCATTAAATGATTACATCATATAAAATATTCTAATTTATTCTTAAAAAAATAAAAATAAAAACAATAGCATAAATTTACATTTACTAACAAAATGGGCTTCTTAGAAACGCATAATTGGAAATGTGATATGATAAGAAAGAGAAGCAAAGCACAAAAAAAAAAAAAATATATATATATATATATGTTTAGGAAATAGGAAAGCAGTTTCATTTGAGGAATTAGCCTTCTTTATTATCCTTTTTTATTTTCATTATTATTATTATTTTAAAATAAATATTGATATGATTTTTCTTCTGTCTAAAAAAGAAAAAAAAAAAAAAATATGATTAACTAAATATTGAACTATGTTGTCATGAGGTAATAAGGCTATGTTGCCAAAATAAATATAGATTTCTCTTATATCACTATCACACCACCCTGCAAATCAAAAACCAATGTAATTGATTTCTACATAACTGTACAGCACTTTTCACACTTCTTTTTCGCTTCCTTCTTTTCTTTATTTATAGCTTGCTTTGCTGCCTTCTCTTCTCCCTCCACTGCAGCTGCCACATGATTAGTAGCAGCAGCAGTAGTAGTAGTAGTAGCTGCTTTTCCTGTTCCAGAGATAATAATATTAAGAGACCCCGCGGAGGCTTCTGTATATTTTAATCCCTCCGCTTTAAGAAATGCCTCCGTGGCGGCCTTTAATTTCTGCTGCCCCGGCGCTGAGTGATGGCCGGCGCCTGTGATAACTTCCAACTCAACAGGGGTGTCCACTGCCCTCGTTCTTAATTTTGTAATTCTTTCTTTTAATAATTGCAATGCCTCCGCCTTCCGCAGGCCGTGGAGGTCTAATGAATCATCGCCTCGTCCTTTTTCTTCATTATTAAATCGAGCGATGGCTGCAGCTGCCTCGCAGTGTTTTGCCTCCATTTGTGCTCCAACTTCTTTCGCGGCCTGCACTAAATTATTAGCTGCACTCACTTCTCCTGCTGCTCTTTTATTTGTGGCTTCTTGAAATAATTTAGCCCGCGTCGCCCCTAATGCGTCCGCCTCTGCTCTTAACTTTGCTCCAGTGGGGCCCTCATAATTTGGGTTTTCTTGGGCGGCTATTATTTCTTTTACTCGAGCTGCGGCGGCTGTGACGGATGATTCATTCTCAGCTGAAATATAAACTTTTGGTCCATCGATAATTTCCAACTTAGCGCCGGTGGTGCTTTGAATTTCTTTAATAGTGGCGCCGCCTTTACCCACCACATGCCCTACCTGTACTTTAGTAATTTCAATTACCTGTTCCATTACTTGCTTATGCTGGTGGCGATCTTATGAGTTTAATTAAATAAAGTAATTAATAATCTACAGCAAGAGCTTTGGAGGGGGGCAGACAAGACAAGAATAATTAAACAAAAAAAAAGAAAGACAAAGAAAGACAAAGAAAAATTTAATAAAAAAAAAATATACGATTTCACAAGAGAAAAAAAAAAAAGGAAATACCTATTTTCCAATAAAAATTAAATTAGATTTCCATCACACAGACTCACACACACTAAACATTATAAAAGGCAGAAGAAAGAAAAAAAAAAAAACGTCCTTCCATTGTTTATAGTATTTTTTTTTTTTTTTTACCTATGGGGATTTAAGCCCAAATAACCCCTCCAACAAAAAAATTAAAAAAAAGTTTTCGTGAAGCTAAAGTGTAACTCAGTAAAAAAAAAAAAAAAAAAAGGAAACAAGCGTCACTTTTCACCAAAACATAATAATAAATACAAGCTAATACTCCTTAAGGTGAAAAAATAATGACGATGCCTCGTCCAGAATTTTAAGGTTAAAAAAAAAAAAAAAAGCGTTCCATTATAAAAATAGGTTTAGCAAGAATAAAGAAGGGAGAATAAAATGTGTGTGTCTGTGTGTGATTTTTCCAAATTGAAATATAGCAAAAAGAGGGGTAGATAATTTAAATATGGGGGTTTTTATTTATATATTGTGCGACACAATATACTAAGGATGGGACCCATAAGGGATCCCTCTGTTATCCTTTCTGCACAAAATGTGTCACCTCAGCTCTTCCTTAAAGAGGAACTAATAGAACTCCTGCAATCACAATAATGACAAATGTAAGTGGAATTAAAATAAATGTATTCGCACTGAGATCTTTTCCAGTAACAGATGTCGAAGGCTGATTAGATGAATTTGAAGTACCACCAGCAGTTGAAGTCAATGAGAGAGGTGAAATAACAAGACTACTGCCATTAGAGGCAACAGTACACACTTCATTATATTTAGGACACTTTATTTTACCACCAGTGAAGTTATTAGACAAAGGAGTGATAGTTTTTCCTTCTGGGCAGTCAAAAAATTTATCGTTGCCTTCATATTTTACTTGTACTTTACCTTCATTACATAATACCTCAGCACACACACCACCGATTGGCATTTTAGGTTGCGAATATTGTGGGGCTTTTATTAAAAGAGATTCCCCATCAAGACACCAAGAATTCTCACTCACAAGAACGGCCCCAATTTTTTTACTTGAGCTCTTGCATGATAATCCATTATGTGGGCTTATAATAGGGCAGTACTCTGTAGCTTCATACTGACTTGCTCCAAGTGTGGCGTTATTGAAGTATTGAAAGTATTCA
>JASANY010000717.1:0-28375 GCA_030849755.1 Trypanosoma avium
GTGCTGTGAAGGGCGCATGGCATCCAGAGGAGGCGTAAGGACTTCTTTTCTTTTTGTTCTTTTCAAATAAGAAAAAAGAGAAAGAGAGAAAAAGGAATAAGCGCATTTATTATTTCTGCCTAGTTTACTCTAGCGAAATGAATTAAATTAGGGGTATGTGGAGGGAAGGAGAAGAGAGAGAGAGAGAGAGAGAGAGAGAGGAAAATGCGAAGTCTTTTCTGTGTTCCCATTTTTTTTTTATTTTTCATGATAATATTCATTTTTAATTTAAACAAAAAAAAAAAAATATATATATATATATATATATATATATTTTTCTACTTCTTACATTGAGGCCCCTCTCTTTTATTCTTTTCCTCTGGGAAATGTTTATACGTACATCTAATGATAAAATAACTTGTAAATTTGGTTATTTTTTTATTGTTTTCTTTCCTTTTTTTTTTTCTTTTTTTCCTTCCTTAATATCCATTACTAAGTATAGAGGCGAAGAAAAAGAATAATTGATAAAGAAAAAATTGGAGAGAATATCATCCGCAAGGGATACGAGAAAGTCAAAAAAAAAAAAAATAATAATAATAATTATAATAATAATAAATAAAGAGAAAAAAAGAATCAAATAATAGTGAGTCTCTGTAAGAAGCGAAAAAAAAAAAAAAAAAAAGGAAGGTAAAAAAAAAAAAAAAAAATACATAGTTCATTTAAGTAGTTTTTTGTAGCGGTACTAGTTGTGGTATTAAATTTCAATACCATTCGTCTGTACTGTTTTTAGTATTATTTTTGCTGCCTGTGAAAAGTAAATAAAATAAGTGCATATATATATGTATATATATATATAATTTAGAAGGAGTAGAAATAGTTAGCTAACGAAAGGGATTAAGTCAAAAAAAAAGTAAAAGTGAAGTACCAAAGAAAACAAAAAAATAAAAAAAATCATAATTAGTAGGGAATTTTTTTTTTTTTTTTTTTTTTTGTGAGGTGCTGATTCCCTTCGACCATTTTTTTTTTTTTTTTAGTTTAGTTTTGATTTTTTTATTTATTTGAGCTGTACACTCTTGTGACAAATATTTTTCCTAAAAATAGGAGTGACAATACTACTTAAACAAAATAATAATAAAAATAATAATAATAAAACCATATATTCTTTTATATATATAAAAAAATATTATTCCATAATATGTACACAAAAAAAAATTCATCAAAAAGTCGTGGCAAAGAACGTGGTAAAAGTTGTACTGCACTACCACGATTACAACTTCATAGAAGAGAGATGAAGAGTGATATTAGTAATGATGATAATGATGAGAAATTTGATGCACAAACCATTGCATCAACAGCACGAACACATCAAATGGCAAGTATTTCTAATATACTTCAAATTCAACGTTCTCTTTCTATTAGTTGCGGTGGAGGAGAAATATTAGATCGAATTGAAGGAGAGTTATGGTATGTAACATCAAATACAGGACCAGGAAGAAATACTACTTCATCACCTCAATGGGTAATTTGTACTAATGGTCATCTTGTTGTTTGTAGTAGTTGGTCTGATAAAGCTCGTTATATAGATGTAGTACACTTTGATGCTCTTCGTGTTGTTTTTCGCTTTTCACATGCGCATAAACATCTTGATCCTATGCGACAAGTACCAGTCACAGAGCGATCACGAAGACAACGTCGGGATAGCAGAAGTATCACAGCACTTTCACGTTCTGAAAATAAGGTAAAAAGTTCTGATAATAAAATTCAAGGCAGGAATTCAAGAGTATCAGAACTTACTTTTCATACTCATGGTGGAAAGACGCTTCCACGATACTATTACTTTGGAGTTGAATTCTGTGAAAGTAATGATACTACTGTAGATACATCATCTACATTTATAGGTAGAAATAGACTAATGATTTTCGCAACAGATATTAAAAAAGACCGTGATGCATGGTTAATTTTTTTAAAAGAACTTGAAGGAGATAATTGGCCTTCATTCCCAAGAAGAAGAAGAAGAAGAAATAGAAAGAAATCTATTGTAAGTATAGAACCTACAGGTGATGGTCCGGTTGAAGCATCACTGAGTGAAATAGAACAAGCTAGCGATGAAGAAAGTGAATCATCAAATATGTCTTATGAACCTCTTCAATTTGCCAAAACTACTAGATATCCATCAGCCCACTCTGATCCTAATCTAGTAGAAAGTCAAAGCATTTCTGTACATTCTTCTCAGAATGATAAAATAGAAGAAATAATTTATTTTCTTCTCGAAGAAGAAGAACCATTTTGGCGCAACAGGTATATTGAAGAGGAGGAACGTCTTCGAAATTGCCTCCATGCTGTAATGCCTCTATTACTTCTTCCCTTACCAAATAATGAATCATCAAAAACCAATATAAAAGGAACACCAACAATTAATAATTCAAATAAAAATAAAAAGATAATATTATCTCCTCCAGATCCAAGCAATAAAGATAAAATAATACTAAAAGAAGAGGAAGAAAAAGAAGAAGAAATATCTGAAAGCAAAGAACAAATGCAAAAACAAAATAATAATATAAAATTCTATTCACCCAATAAAATAGAAATTATGGCAGCTCTTGAAGCTCTTCGCTGCCCGATTCCGTTAAGCAAACAACGAATACAATCAAGAACTGCAGAACTACGCAATATTATAAAAACAGAAGACTCATTATCAGGAAGTAATTATGTGGCTGATCAAATATTAATGCTGCCGAGCGAGAACGACGAACTAAGTGCACGACTAAATCTCGCGTGTAGTGCCCTACAAGGAATTGGCGAAAAATTGTTTGCGAGTGAAAAACGTCATTCTTTAGCGAAAAAAGAAGGTAACCGTCGTCTGAGTGAGCTGCAAGGGATGGAAGCGTGTCTGGCTAAACTTAGTACTGAGAATGTAGCACTTTCTGAGCGCCTACGTGAGCTGGGTGATCAGCTTGCTGCTGCAGAAGGGTCACTCCGAGATGCTGAACATGAGTGTGAAACGCTAACAGATATGCTGGAGGTTGAGACTGCAACTGATCCTAGTGAACCCAACCAACATGTTGCAGATCGCCTGAAGCTTGCTCGTGGTGCTGTGCAGGAACTTGGGGAAAAGCTGCGAGTGAGTGAGGATGGCCGTTGCAGCTCTGAGAAGGAGGGTGAAAAGCTTCGAAACGATATCCAGGAGATGGAGACACGCCTACGTGAGCTGGGTGATCAGCTTGCTGCTGCAGAAGGGTCACTCCGAGATGCTGAACATGAGTGTGAAACGCTAACAGATATGCTGGAGGTTGAGACTGCAACTGATCCTAGTGAACCCAACCAACATGTTGCAGATCGCCTGAAGCTTGCTCGTGGTGCTGTGCAGGAACTTGGGGAAAAGCTGCGAGTGAGTGAGGATGGCCGTTGCAGCTCTGAGAAGGAGGGTGAAAAGCTTCGAAACGATATCCAGGAGATGGAGACAGTGCTGGGCAATTTAATGGATTCTGAACGTGTTTTGCACTTGAACTTGGAAAAGTTATGTGCTGTAGTTAGGCGAATGGTTGCTCTTTTTAGTGATGCTGTATCTAAACAATGTGGTGTTTTGTTGCATACTTCTACAGTTGATGAATCTCCTTCCGGCACGACTGATGATGGCTCTGCCAGCGAAAGAATGGATATTGTTGGTAGATGTTTGAATAAAGTCTCTAAGTTGGAATTATTGTTCTCTGTTCTATATGATATTTGCCATGGGAATCTTGAGGAGTATCGTCGCTATGTGGCACGTGATAAATTACAGAGTGATATCTTTTTTGCCTTGGGTATTAAAGTACCTGAATTTTTAGCTGCAACTCCCCGTGAGTCAAAATTAAAGGTTTTAGCAGAATTATTGAATGAAGTAGATAATATGGAACCCGTGGCGGTAGAAATGAATTTTAATGATAGTAAGGTTAAAGATCTACTAGATCATTATGCAAATATACAAAAGGAGTTGCAGGACGCATTGGAAACTGATTCCAATACTTTTATTTCTACTGTAGTTGAATCTATTAATACATTACGGAATCGTCATGATACAGCACGACGCACAATAGGAGAATTACGTGTAGTACTTCATGGTGTAAAGTCTCGGCGAAAAAGTCTTATTTCTTCTCCTACTACTGCAGATTCTTCTTTTAAAACTGAAATTGAAGGAAATGAAACAGGGGATTCTACATCACTTGTATCAGTAGTTCGTAGTCTTCAGGTATCTGTAAATGAAGCGCAACATTTATTAATGAAATCTGTCGGTTGTGATGATATCAAGTCGGCAGAACCTAATGATGGTCCACCACTAAATGAAGGTGTTGCGACACTTTATGAAGAATGTAATAAAGCGGCTGAAGCGTTTAAAATCACAAAAGAAGTTATTGATAGTGCTAGAGATAAAGTACAGGCAACAGATGAAAATAATAATAATAACAGTAATAATAATAAAAATAATAATATGAGTTTTTCACTACCAGTTATTCATTCTTATAACGATATTGTGGATGCTGTTAAGCAAAGTGTTGCAGGTGTACAGGTTGAACGTGATAAGAATGCACTTCTTTGTGAAGAACTTCGTCGTATACTAGCAGCAACTCCAAGTGTTGGTACATACTCTGCTTTGTCATCATTATCAGAGTGGCAAATGCAAGGACAGGTTCTAAATACACCTTTGGGAGGAAGAGGAGGAGGAGAGGGAGGAAGAACATCATCAACAACCACAGTAGGAGGAAGAGTAGTAGATTCTCCACTGAATGAAGAAAGAGAAATGACAGAAGCGGAAGTATCAGCAATTAATGATAAAGATGATATTAACGGTATTTCTCAGCAGCAAAGACAACAACACCATAATGATTCTACTAGCAGTGGTATTACTCTAAATGATAATAATGAAAGTGCAGCTATTGCTAGTAGAAAGGCACACCTTTTAATGCCAGTACACGATCTCATGGATGCTTCTGATGGAGAACAAAGTCCATTAGTAGCAGGTGTACTGAGACCACCAACAATTGTATGGCAAATTCAAAATCATATTGCCGCAAAACTTGCGGAGGTGCGGGAACTTCGTACAGCCGTAGTAACAAGTGTTGAGGCACTCGGTGGCACCGCCGCCTCCCCCACAGCAGACTCTCGTGAAGTAGCTAACGCACTTTTAGCAGTTGTAAAAGAAACAAGTGAATCAATAGGTGATATTCAACACATGATAGATCCTACTGCACCACGTTGCAGTCGTGTACAACTACGCAATGTTGTAGATCGCTTACAAGGAAAAGTTCAAGAGTGGAAAGAAGGTACACGACAAGCACGTGAGCTTATGGAATCTATTATGCGTGTAAATGATCCTACTTTTTCCCTTAACGCAGCACCAGGACGTACACTTTCACGTAAATTAAAACCAAAACCTGTACCAATAGGAAGAGTTACAGAAACATTAGCACTTAATAGATCTTTAATACAACCTCAACATGCATCTTTAGTAGAAGCAGCAATGAAATCAGGTGTATTAGGATCTAGAGTTCCTTCATCTTCTTCACGAAATACACGTGGAGCTTCAATTACAACTGCTAGTGGTAATACTACTATAACTTTTGATAATAGTAGTACTAGTATGACGGCATATCCTTCAACACCTTTAATGAATGCTTCATCTCTTGGAGTAGCTTCAATGCAAGAAGCAATACATGATATAAAAGGTAAACTTAATGGTATTCGTCAACTTACAAATGCTTGTGGAGCTGCTGTTTGTCTTATGGGTGATGAAGAATGTGATAGCCGTAATATTACAGAATTACCTATGAGAATATTACAAAAAGCCCAAGAAGTACATGAAGTATTACATATGCTACAAGAACTTAATCCTCAATTTGGTATAAAGACTTTAGATGCAACGGAGATGGAAGAAGGTGAAGTAACAGAAGAACCACATTCACTACTTTCACTTGTAACAGGTTTAATTAACGCATTTAAAGAATCAGAAAATCAAAATAGTGAAATGCGACAACGAGAAACTTCTCTAGAAAAGCAAAAAGTTTTTCTTCTTCGAGATTTAGAAGAAATGAGGGAGACAAGTATGAAAAAAGAAGAGAAATTCAAGAGTTCTTGTGAAAAATTAATTACAGAACGTGATGAACTTGATGAAGTTGTAAAATCTATGAAGAAAGAGTTAAATAATTCTGAATTATCTTTAGCTAAATTAAAGAAAGATAATACTGAATTAAAGGCTGAGTGTAATCAGTATCGTCTAAGTCTTGAAGAAAATCAACTAGAGGTAACTACATTACGTGCTATTAAGAATGATTTACAATTATCTATATCAGGTCTTAAAGAGGCAGCTATAATGGTGCGTCGTGCATCAGATGCTGTATATGAACATATTTCTAGTATTATTCGTAAATTACCAAGTGATTTTACACTCTCTAATGCTAAGAAACAGCAAGAAGAGCAAGAAGAAGAAGAAGAAGAATCTATAAAAGAAAAAGAAGTAATAAAAGAGGAAGGTAGTGATTCCACTAAAGCAGCACATTCTCTAACTGAGAGTTCTCGTTGTTTGCGTCGTTGTGCACCGGCTCTTAAACAGCTTGAGCATCTTCTTCAAACTTTACAAGCAAATCGTGAGTTATTACAGCAATTATCTATTTGGGAAAAATATGAAATGATTCAAAATGAAGCTAGTACACGTTCTCTATTACGTGAAATGTACAGTGAGGCTGTAACAAATTTAAATAATAAATATCATGTAATAACAGAACGTGAAGGAACAATTCATTCACTACAACGTCGCCTTGATAAAGCACATCAGCAACATAATGAGGAACGCATACAATGGCAACGGCATATTAAAGATTTAGAAAAATTTCATGATGAACACACTGCTACCCTTCACTATCGTCTCACTAATGCCTTAAGTGAATCAAATACAAATCAAATGGAAAAAGAGAAAAAGGAAAAGGAAAAAAAGGCTGTAAAAGAAGAACTAAATGTATTACAGAAGGAGTTGGAGAAACTTCGTACTCAATTGGAGGATCAAAAGAAAAGATCTGAGATGATAAAGAAAGTGGAATGTGCTGTTATGACAGAACCATGTTATGATTCAGAAAATATGAAAATAGCTTTTGAAATTGCAGAAGCTGTTGGTGTTAACACTAAAAGTGATATTAGTGATAGTAATAATATAAATAGTACTATTAAACCCAATACTAACAAGGAAGAAGCTAAACAATTACAGGATCAATTAATTAAAGCTGTACAATATGCAAAGCAAATGGCATCAGATGTTAAACTATGTCGAAAGGCGTTACATGAACAGTTAACAATGATGAAAGGAGAGAGTAAAAGAAAAGGAATAAGCCAACAACAAATTCCTGTTTTAATAGAACGAAATCTTAAACACCTTTCTAAATGCCTTGCAGAGCGTGCATCATTGGTTGGTGAATGGCAAGCAGCTCAAGATGATGTTTCAAGAATGCAGCAGGAGTTAAATGAGAGTGAAGAACGTCATCGCCAAGATGCGTCTGAAATGGAACTTCATATTAAAGAACTTCGGGGTATTGTTCAACAAAAACTTGAAGCAGATGATATCGCTGAGAAGCAAATGACTGAAATTGAAGAAGTAATGGATCAACACCTTGCAGAATTGAATAAGTATACTATAGAAGAGGTGGTAGTGACTCGTCATTTAAAAGCATTAAGGAGGCTACTTCGATCTAAAGTAGGTATACAAAGAAGTGCCCGTATGCGCTTGTAGTGAATAAAGGAGTGAGGTAAGGAGGAATGGGATAATCATTTTTTTCCCCTCCCTTTAAAATAAATAATAATAATTGTTATTATATTTGTTTTTTAAAGGTGATATTAATGTCTAAATATATATGAGTTTATGTGTTTATAGTTTTATATATATATATATATATATATATATATTTGTGTGTATATTTTCTGTACGTTTACATATTTTTTCTTGGTATTTTGCATTTTTTTTTTTTTTCTGTATGCATGTGTATTTTAAAAGTAAGGAAAGAAGAAGGGGGGGGGGGGGGGGGGGGGGGGGGTGTTATAAAAAAAAAATAAAAAAAAAAAATATTTTTTTTTTTTTTTTTTTTTTTTTTTTTTTTTTTTTTTTTTTTTTTTTTAACAGAAAAACAAACAAAAAGAAAGAAAGAAGTAGAAAATTTTTTAATTTGTGAAAATGATAAAAAGGAATTCTCATTCCCCTAGAGATGTAAATGTGAGATATGGCTTTGCTAATAATAATGAAAATTATCGAACTTCCCTTCTCTCAGATATTAGAAATAATATTTCAAATTCTAGTGGTTGTTGGTCAAGGGTTATACAAGTAGCTTCTATAACTTTTACACTTGTAGCTTTTATTCTTTTTATACTTGGATTAAGTCGTAGTAGTCATGTAATTATGCGAGTAGATGGATGGGATGAAGTATTTGCAGTAGTCGGTGCGTATTGCTTTTTTCCTACCGCAATTGCCGCATATCATTTAGCTGCTCGAATGCCAATAATTACAAGAGCACTTGAAACAACACTTTGGGTTTATACATTAGAAGTGTTATTATTTCTTACATATATAGCACAACAATGTGTATTTATGGCATATATTGTACGTTATGCTGGAAAACTTTGTTGGTTATTTGCTATCCCAGATGTTACAGTTGCTGGAATGATTTTGGCATTTCAACGTTTTCCACTTGCAAGACATTGGCCTATGTTATATGTTTTATCTCAAGCTGGTAAATTAGCAACATTTTGGATGCAAGTAAGAAAGAATTTTTATACAGCAACTCAACTGGGTTCAGATGGGTTATTAGGAACACTAATGCTAACAATTCCTGTGGTTCAATTTCCTGTTCTTATATCACGTGTACGTGCAGGAACATCTTTAACTCGGGCATATACTACTAATATGGCAGCTGTATTTGCTCATGTATTACATTATATGGACGTATTAGAACTTTATTTTTCTGGATTAGAAATTGAAGAAAGTATTACAAAGAGTGTTAAACTTCTTTTACTCTTTTTTGCAGTTATGGGACATGTTACTTGTAATATTTATTATGCGGCATTATTCTTAAAAGATGAAGCAACAGTATTATTTTTACGTCGTTTTGAAGAACCAAATCAAGATAGTACTGATTTAATAGCCCCAAATGAACCTACAAGGGATGATGAACTACTACATTATTTTTTGTGGACATTTTTTTTTATTGATCTCCCGTATGCAGTTATGAGACTTGTAATAATTATTGTAAATGACAAGGAAGTTTCAGTTTTCTTAGGAAAGAATCTTATGATGGTAGTGGGTGTCGTTATGATATTAATGCGTGGACGCAAACCATAGCTGGTGTCAAAACTTTTTTTACTCTACATAGGCTTTTTTTCTTCCATTTTCTCTCTCTCTCCCTCTCTCTCTTTATATATATATATATATGATTACAGTTAACAAAACGATATGTTATTTCCCTCTTCATATTTTATTATATATATATATTTTTTCGTTTGTCTTCCCCTTTGATGTTATCGCTGTTGTTCCTGTAATGCATGTCTTTCAAATTCCCTTTTCTCTGTGTTTTTTTGTACCCTCTTTTAGCCTTGCTTAATAAAGCGAAAAGCTCAAAAGGATTTGTGTTATATATATATATATATATATATATTCTTAAAGAATGTCAGACTATCGTGAGCGCCTCGTTGCATTTTATGAAAAGTATGTACCAAATAGGGTTTCTCAAGTGGATACCCAATTAGAGAAGTACGAGGGGCGAGAGGAGGATTTTTTTTATGCGCTTGTACAAAAATATGGGCCTGAACCTGAACCAGCTGCTTATTCAGCTCCTTCTAATGGGGAAATATCCTACAGGGATAGGTTAACAGCATTTTATGAGAAATATGCCCCAAATAAGATTCCTCAGGTGGATGCCCAATTAGAGAAATATAATGGAAAAGAAGAAGATTTCTTTACTGCTCTTGTACAAAAATATGGACCTGAACCTGAATTAACTTCTTCTGCTACTCCTGGGCCCTCGCATCCTACAGGGCAGTCTTTGCCTTCAAATCCTCATGGAGACGTAACATCACATAATACAGATCACAAGACTCTTGTAACAGAGGAGGAATTCATGGCCGCACATGTTACAGATAGAGAAAGGCGAGAACTACTACGGGAAATTGCTACTGATTTAGGAGTAAAAGTAACAAATCAAGACACACTTCTTGTACTTGAAGCACTTCTTGATACCAAAACTGTTACGGCGGTGAATACAGCTTCAGCACCTAGCAGTGATGTTCGTGACTATTGCTATGGTTTAAATAATTCCATGTATACCCCATCTGCTCCTCGACCTGCATTGGCTTTTGTTATTCATTCTATTCAAGATAAGGATTCAATTACTTCTACTGATATTTCTAATCAATTAGTAAATTTACACGGGACGGAATCACATACCCGTAGTTCACTAGAATTACTTGAGGCAGATGATCGCAGCATTCTACAATCACTGGCTATACATAATTATCGAAATATTACTCGTGATAATCTCCTTGCTGCTATTCGTAATGTTGCTAATACTTCTCTTATCAAAAATACATGGCAGAAATGGTATAATAATGCTGAGATTCGAGTGCGACAGGCACGTCGTGCTCATAGACAAGAGTTAACACGATATCAAAAAATGTTATTTGGAAAATCTGTTGCGGTATATTGTGAGAGACTCGCAAAGGCGCAGCGGGATAGAGAGAGGCGTGGGCGACAGAATAACGCAGAGACTGTAGAAAGTGGGGCTAAAAGAGAAGAACGGTTGCGACGCACTATCGCTAAACATGGAAATATTGTAAATCGAAATATCCTTGCTGTTATGCTTGCACATGAACCTGAGGAACAAGGGGAAGAACGAGGAAAAGGCATTAAAAATAAGTATCGCAACAAAAACAACAATAATAATAACAATAACAATAGTAGTGGCGAGGGTGAGGCTACACCTGCGAGACGTAAATCACATCAGGAAATGGTTCAATCACCTGGATGGCAAACATATACATGCCACAGTAATATTAAAAATAATAATACCTATGTGAGTGTTAGTAGAAATCCTAGTATAAATAATAATAATAGTAGTAGTTCATTCTTTTTCCGATATGGCAGTCGTAACACACGTTTACAATCAATTGAAAGAGATTTTGATAGTCTTCCACCGGATGCACGAGCTAGGGTATTTCGAACATTAAAGAAATGGGATATGCTTCCTGTAACTCCTCCTCACCATAATCATAAAAGAGATGCCAGTCATCGTTATCGCAGTAAGAGTCATAGTAATAGTAGAGGAGGAGGAGGAGGAGGAGGAGGAGAAGAAGAAAAAGCAGGAGAATTGAATCGACGTCTTGAAACACTTAATACTCCTACTGATACTAGTACAACAGATCATGATGTTGCCGCACCATGGTTGGAAAATGAGTCTGAATTACGAGAGTATTTATCACGTATTCTTGCTGAAGCCCTTGAGGAGGAAGAAACAGAAAAACTTCTCCAGGCGGCATAATATTATAATATTGACTAGTAAAATAAATTAACGAAACCATATATATTTTTTAATTCCCTTCCTCTCTATCTATCTCAGTTCTTGTTGTTATTTTTAATTCCAATCTTTATTTTTCTATCTGTATGCACTATCGACTTTTTTAAACTGTATCTCTTTAATCTATATTTTTTTATTTTTTTTGATTCATCTGTTCGTGGGCATTATTATTTATTTATTTTTTTGTGACAATTTTTTCATTTATATTTTCATCAGATAGTAAGAAAGCCAATAAAAAAGTGAAAAAGAGGTTTTTTTTTGAATATTTATATAGAAACAGATAATACTGATAGTTTCAGCAGATTTTATTATTATTATTATTATTTTGTTACACTTGATCACAATTCCTTTATTACCTATAATATTTCTCTGTTTTTTTATTTATTTTGCAATTTCAAAAAAAAAAAAAAAAGTAGCACGCGGAAAGAAAAAGAAAAAAAAAAAAAGAAAAAAATGACAGCAGCACATATTCAACCTATTGAGATGCCAGAGTTGCAGCGGCCACATCGCGTGCGGGAGTTCACCTCAAGTGTTGTAACAGCAGATATCATAACAGCCTGCGTTGTTGGGGCCAGCGCGGCAATTCCAATTTCTATTATTGATTACAGTATTATGGCCCGAGTAGCTGGCGTCACGGATAGTAGTTTACGTGAGTTATGGCGAGGCACTCGTACTTTATTACTGCGGCCCCATCGCTTTTTTCTCCCGTGTGCGGAGAATAAATGTAGCATTGTCTACGCTGCGTGCTTTGCGGTGTATGCTGGGACGTATATTGGCTCCAACACAATGAAAAGTTATTGTGAGGCTCATAATTATCGCCCAGAGACTGCGAACCTCGCCGCAGGTGTGGCAAGTGGGGTGATGAATACACTTTTAACTGTTTGGAAAGATAGTTTAATTTTACGTTCACTACCACCAGCCAACGCAGAGACGGCGGCGGCGGCAAAAAAAAAAGTGCCGTGGCTCACACGAGGATTATTTTGCGGCCGTGATACATTAACTTGTGTGGCCGCATTTACAATTGCCCCAATGGTGGCCCACTGGCTCACACAATATTGTTGGAATCCTAAAGAAAATGTAAAACAACACCCACCACTGCCAACAGAGGGGAAAGTACAAATACCTCTTTCAACTCTTGACACGGCACAATTGTTAACACCTGCTTTATTACAATTTCTTACAACACTTATGCATATTACAGCTATTCGATATCGACAAACACACCCAAAGTTTGATATGGCAGATTTAAGAGAGAGTCTGCGGCAGACGTATCTCTCTTCAACAATGTTACGTATTTGTCGAATTATTCCTTCTTTTGGACTTGGTGCTATTTTAAATCGTGAACTCCGCTCTGATCTCCTTGATCGTGCTGAGGGGCCGAAATACAATTAGCAAATTCTCTGAGAGTGGGTGTGGGTAATTGTGTGTGTGTGTGTGTGTTTATTATTATTATTATTATTAATTCAACACCTGCATTAAAATCATATATATGGATATATATAGTCTGCAGGAAAAAGGGGTGAACATTTATTGGGGATAAGGTGAATTAAAAAAAAAAAAATGTTGACTAACAGATGAAAAAATATGAATAAAGAGGGATAATATAAAAAAAAAAAAAAAGTCACAAAAAATTTCCAAAAAAAAAATTGAAGAATTGGAATAGAAGGAAGATATATTAGTAAATGAGATGAGGTGAATTGTGTAGATGGATGTTTGGTTTGATAAGTTGGTTGTATGCAAAATACAAAAATGGGGGGAAAAGAAAAGAAATCAATATTATACAAAGAAGTAAAATGATGGGAATATAAGAGAGGAATAAAAAAAAAAAAAAAACGAAATTTATTCTTTTCTAACCTTCATTTTATATTGTTTTTATTTATTATTATTATTAGTTAGAGCAAATAATATCGCCAAAAAAAAAAAAGCAATAAAAACCAGAAGAATAGCAGAGGGGGAAATAAACTTATTTAAAACGAAATATATAAGATATTGTGAGCGTGTATAGTTCTTTTAGTCTTCCATATATATATATATATATATATATGTTTTTTTTTTTTTTTGTCTTTTATTCTATTTTTACAAATTAAACCTTTTTTGTTTCTTTAGACATATTCCAAAAAAGATTTTTTTTTTTTTTTTTTTTTTTTTTTGTTTGTTTTTTTTTTTGTTTTTTTTTTTTTCTTATTATCTTTCTTTCTCAAAAAAAAAAAAATATATATATATATATATAAATGTCTTTTTTTTATTCCTTTTCTTTTTTTTCGGGGGTTTCCTTTGTTGTTGATTTTCCGAACANTTTTTTTTCCCCCCCCCCCCCCCCCCCCATTAAAAAATTAATGAAAAGGGGGGGGGGAAAATCAAACCAAGAGAAAGTAGGCAAAAAAAAAAAAAAAAAAAGAAGAAAATGTGAGAAAACAAAAAAATAATAATAATAGTAATAATAATAATAAAATACACGAAAAGGTGTTTTTTTTTTTTGTGTGTGTGTGTGTATATATATATTTTTCATACCACCGGCCCTTAATTCAGTGGGTGGTCTCACATACATACAAATATTTATATTTATTTATATAAATATAAATTTCACATAATTTTCTGTTTTTTATTTTATTTTATATTTATGTGAAAGAGCAGCAACAGGCTCAATACATACCCATCTATACTCTTGCCTAATTCTATTATTCCATTTTACCTAAGAAGAGAAGAAATTAAAAATAGAAAAAAAACAGAGAAAGAGAGAAAAGGATTCCATACCTCATGTGTGCAGCGAACTCCTAAATTTTTTTTTTTTTTTTCTCTTGTTGTTCCATAATTTCATTATTACTGTAATTGGTTGTATCAAGTGAAGGTACGGACACACAAATATATGCATGAGGTTTTTTTTTTTTTTTTTCCACTCACCCACTCTCTACTGAGCAAAAATGAGTGCAAACGTGTAAGTCTTTGAAATTTTGTAAGGTACACTTTCAATATATATATATATATTGCTATTAACTATATGTTTTTTTATTTTATTTTATTGTTGTACTCTTCTTTCCTCTTGCTATTTCTCCTCTGCTATGGTGAGTTTCTCTATTATTATTTTTTTTCCCCCCCCCCCTATTATTTCTCTCTATATATATATTTATACATTTATGTACTGTATATTCATTTTTTTTTTTTTCTAGATATCGTGAGAACGAAGGAAGGAAGTAGCGGGTAGCGGGTAGCTTAAAAAACCCCCCCCCCAAAAAAAAAAAAAAAATAATAATAATAATAATAATAATAAAGAAAAAAAAAAAATGGAAAATAATAGAAACCCCTACAATGGCCGAATTCTAAGCTCACGCTATCATGAACTCCTGCGTGGACGTGAGAAATTACCCGTTTTTGCAGCAAAAGAAAAAATTCAGCGATTAGTAGCCCGATATCAAACACTTCTCCTCGTGGGTGAGACGGGGAGTGGGAAAACAACACAGGTCCCACAATTTGTACTTGAAATGAATCCAGAAAAAGCCATCGCCTGCACACAACCTCGAAGAGTTGCCGCCACAAGTGTAAGTGAGCGTGTAGCAGAAGAAATGGATGTAACGCTAGGAGAAGAAGTGGGGTATTCTATTCGATTTGATGATATGAGTAGTGAAAAGACACGATTAAAGTATTTAACAGATGGTATGCTATTAAGAGAAGCTATGAGTGATGCTATGTTGCAACGTTACAGTGTTATTATTCTTGATGAAGCACACGAGCGCACAGTACACACAGATGTATTAATTGGAGCCGTAAAAGAATTACTCCCACGACGACCTGAATTACGTGTTATTATTATGTCAGCAACATTAGAAGAAAAAAGATTTCAAGCTTACTTTCCAGAAGCCCCATTGGTGCATATTGCAGGTCGAATGTTTGGAGTTGAAGTTTATTATTCAAGACTTCCAGAGTCTAATTATCTTGAGGCAGCTATTCGTACCGCCACACAAATTCACTTATATGAAGGAGAAGGAGATATTCTTATATTTCTCACAGGCGAAGATGAAATTGAGCAGGCGGTGGAGCGATTACAAAATGGAATGCGTATGGCGGAGCACAGTAGCGCGGATTGTCATAAAGGACCTATAGCCGTACTCCCACTTTATTCAGCACTTCCTCCTCAACAACAACGCAAAGTTTTTCAAAAAGTTCCATCAGGTACACGTAAAATTGTTGTCGCCACGAATGTGGCTGAAACTTCTCTTACCATTGATGGAGTTGTATTTGTTGTGGATAGTGGTTTCTCAAAGCAAAAGGTATATAATCCGAAACTTCGTGTGGAATCTTTACTTGTAACACCTATAAGTCAAGCAAGTGCTCGTCAACGTTGTGGGCGTGCGGGGCGAACAAAACCTGGAAAATGTTTTCGTCTTTATACTTCTAAAGCATTTGATAATCTTTTACAACCACAAACATATCCTGAAATTTTACGTTGTAACTTGGGTTCTGTCGTGTTACAAATGAAAATGATGGGAGTAGAAGATTTAGTAAATTTTGATTTTGTAGAACCTCCTGCTCCAGATACACTTATGCGGGCGCTTGAACTTCTCAATTATTTAGGTGCTATTAACGATGATGGTGATCTCACAGACTTTGGTAGATTAATGGCAGAATTACCATTAGAACCAGAAATGTCAGCTATGTTATTACATAGTCCAGAATATGGATGTTCTGATGATATTGCACGTATTTGTGCAATGTTATCTGTACAAAGTCCTTTTATTAATCCACCAAATGAAAATCGTGGTAGAGCAATGCGGTGTCGGGAACAATTTTATCATCCAACAGGAGATCACATGGCTTTATTAAATACATTTAATGCATTTTATGATACCAATAAACAAGATGTTTCATGGGCTTCGGAAAATTTTTTAAATCCACGTGTTATGCGTCAAGCTATAAGTATTTATAGACAATTACTTGGTATTATGCGAAGATTAAATTTTAATATATGCAGTACTTATTCTGCAGCACAAAAAATTGCCAAAACCAATAATAATAATGATAATGATGATGATGATACCTATGATGAATTTGCAAATGAAATACGTCGTGCTATTCTTCGTGGATATTTTACTAAAGTGGCTCTTTCATTACCAACAAAGAATCAATTTTTAACGTTAAAAGATGATGTAAAATGTCTTTTATTTCCATCTACTTTTTTAAATCGTCGTCCAAAGTTTGTTGTTTTTAATGAACTTGTACTTACAAGTAATACATATATTCGTACTGTAACGGCGGTATCAGATGAATGGTTATTAGAAGCAAATTCATCTTATTTTGCCTGTGAAGACTTTGAAGGAGTAAGCAGACAAGTGTTTGATGAACTTCATCGCCGACACGCAAAACGTCATCATACAATATCAACAAATGGTCATAATGGAAACAGTAAAAAAAGAAGTCGAACATCTGATAGTGATAGCGACTCGGAATCGGATTCCAATTAATAAATAATGGGAGGTTATTATAAACTCCCCGTTTAATACAATAGGTTTAAAAAAAAAAAAAGAAAATTGGGGGAAAAATTACTATTAATTATCGTTGAATAATTAAATCATTATAAATTTTTTTTCTATCTGTATCTGTATCTTTTTTTTTTTTTCTTCTTCTTATTCTTCTTCTTCTTTTTTTTTTTTTTTCACCCATTTTAAAACCATAAGTAAAACCAAATTAACAGCCAATTAAAAGAAAAGAAAAGAAAACCGCCACACCCCGTCCCCTCCCCCCAAAAAAAAGAAAAGAAAAGCAGATGTCTTCATTTTCGTTGCGTTACACTCTTACCCTCTCTCTTTTGCTCTCCATCCTTTTCATATGCTCTTTAGTTTCAGCACAGCAGACAGAGCAGGAATTCAAGCGTATGAAAATACGAGATTTACGAAATTTTCTTGAAGATCGGGGTCTAACGTGTCCAGGTTGTCAAGAAAAGGCAGACTTTGTGCGTGTCGCCTATCAAAATCGTGATAAAAAGCCTCTCAGTGAACAGGGAAAACGTGATGTGCCCAAAGTTCCTTTTTGGGATGCATGGAGAGATAATGCAAAGACTGTTTGTGAGGAGGCAGCAACAAAGCGGGGACTTGATATATCTGTAAAACCTCAATCTGATATTTGCAGTACACTTGCTTTTGTAACAGAGAGCTTTTTTATGCAGCATGGAAAGCGAACAGCTGGAAAGTTGCGTAAGAAGCCTGATGCTCTTCTTAAAACATCTTATAAAGGAGTTTATTATGATGCTGGTAGAGTGTTACTTGATCGTTTGGCAAATTATTGTTTGGCCTCCACTGCAAATCATGAAACTTGTACTTCTGTCAGCAGTTTGATGGCTGTGATGGAGAATGGAAATGTAGGAGATTTTGCGAAGTGGATGACAAATGTTGGGATTGAAAATACAAACCCAATGTATGAGATGCTAGAACAACGTGATGACTTGTAAGAAGAAAAAAAAGGGGGCTTCTTCATACCCACATATTCTTATACGTGCTGCAGTAGTATTGTGTATACAAATTAAAGGGTGATTATAAGCTTCTATTGTGCGTTTTTTTTTTTTTAATTTTATTTTTCTGAAGCTTTTCATCCCTTTTTTTTTTTTTTTAATTATTATTGTAGACACGCAATTATTAAAATTATATTACGATATTTTTTTTTTTTTTTTAGAAAAGAAAGTGAATACGTTCTATTTCTATTTTAAGGAATATTCTTTTCATCATGAATAACCCTACATTTTGTTTCTCTTTCCCCCCCCCCTTATAATTTGAACTTCTTTTTTTTTTTTATCACTATGTCTAACTTCAATATTTCTTTTTTTTTTTTCTGTATTTTTTTTTTTTTTTTTTGCTTATATAGGAAATTAGATTTTACATTATTCATTTTCTTTCTTTCTTTCTTATTATTATTTTTGCTTCCCATTCTCTCTTTCTCTGATAACAATGACAGTTGGAAAAGATTATCCTCTGTCTCATATGAAACTTCATTCCGTTATTCGACGCTCTTTAAAAACACCACCACATTCTCCAGTGGCGGAATGTATTATGGGGTCTCCCTGGGCACATGTGGAAACATCTCCTGCACTTTCATGGGTTTCTGCAGAATCTCTTGATAGTATTATTACACTTGCAAATAGAACAGAGAAGCAAGTGGAGTTGGATGCACTTATATATAGACTTTGTAGTTCATTATACCGTGTGGCAAAACAAAAATCGGAGCAAATTCACCTTAAAAGTGTTGATTCCTGTTGTTCAATAAATGAGAAAGTACATTTAAAAACGGAAAGTGAAGGACAATTTCGTAATATGCGTGGTCATGAGGATTGGTGCCCACTACGTCATCTCTTTGATCCTTCCAGTTATTATAAAGCAATGGGAAAATCAAATCCACATGTTGGTTGTACTTGTCTTGGGGAATCAAAATTACCACCACATGACCCTGCAGAAGTTTCTCAGTGGCTTGCAGGTGAATTAAGTGTTACACGACTTTCTGGTGGAAATAGTAATCATGTCTATCGTCTTGGACATGCTTCATTTCCTGGTAAAGCTGTTTTATTACGTGTGTATGGTGATGGTGGGGGCGAAGTTATTGATCGTGCTCGAGACACAAAAGCAATGCGTTTAATGAGTAAAGCAGGAATGAGTCCTGCATTATTACATAGTTTTCGCTGGGGACGTGTGGAGGAGTTTATGGATGGAATTTACACTTGTACAACTGAAATGCTTCTAGCCTCACCTCCGTTATTAGCAGATATCTATGAAGGAATATGTCGTATGCATCAATTAGATGCTACACCATTTTTTCCAGAAAATATTAATGATGGAAAGGTGGTAAGTGGAAATTCTGGTAGAACTCCTACAGTAGAAGAGTTAAGTTCATTATTACAAGGACGACAAGGGTATTATAGCACTTTATTATCTGAAAAAACATTAGAAAGTGTGTGTCCAACATCATTTGAACGAGCAAGTTTTCGTTTACTTCGATTAATGTATCCGCATGTGGTGGAGAATTATAGGGAAACATTAATAGATTGGTTAGCAGGTGAAATTATGTTCGTACGAAGTGAATTACAGAGGCGAGATATTCCTATTGTACTTTCACATAATGATCTTAATCCTGGAAATATTTTGGTTTCACGTCGTAAAGTACCTGCGGCATTACGTGAAAGTGATACTTTACTTAGTAGTGATGATGAAGTTACGGAGGAAATTTCTGCAGAAAGTTGTGCTCTTTCTACAAGATATATGACACGTAAAGGAAAAAGTAAAAATCTTGTAGAACTTCAAGGTCATTTATTTATTGATTTTGAATATACTGATGCAAATTATCGCTGCTTTGATCTTGGTAATACATTATGTGAGTTAGATTATGATTACACTCGTGGAACAGAGGCAGGAGGTCGTGGATTTATTAAATTTCTTTTTATTTTCCCTCCTAAAACAAAAGCAAAAGCTTGGAAAAACTTTGGTGAGGAATATCCACGAATGCCAGAACTTATTCGAGATGCATGGCTAAACTCTAATAAATCAACATTACATAATAATAATAAAGAAGAAGAAGAAGAAGAAGATAACATAATAACACAAGATAAAAATAATTCAGATGTTTGTGATATTGGAGCCTCCGCCTTATTAGCAATTCGAAGATACTTTGCAACACGTGATGGGGTACCTGTGAGTGAAGTATCCGTAAGTGAGGCCCAATTATGTGAAGTATTACTTGGAATGTTAGCTGCACATCTTCACTGGACTTTATGGGCAATTGTGATGGGATGTGCCCCGAATGAGTGTGCGGATTGTGCGGCCGATGCAGAGGCGTTTGCAGTGGGTGGAAGTGGATTAGATTACGTTCGCTACGGTGAATGTCGACTTCAGGAATATATTGCACTACGTGAATGGCTTGTGAGTAACAAAATAATATAAATAAATATATATATATATATATATATATATATAAAGGAAGAAAAAAAAATATATAAATTATATATTTTATTTTTATTATTATTACTATTTTTTTTTTTTTTTTTTGAAGGTAATAATTTAAGCAATATCAGACTCTTATAAAGGAGGAGAGGGACTCATATTTGGGCTGTAAATGCTTCATTAATATGATGAGTTTCTTTCGACTTTTTTTTTTCTTTTTTCATTCTACATATATATATATATATATATTATTTATAAGGGAGCTTGAATATTTGACATCTTATGAAATAATTTCAGGTGGAATGAAAAAAACAAAACAAAAACGAAATAATGCTACTGTTGTAATTTCGCACGTGCTTCTTTCTCTTCTTTTTTTTTTTTTTTTGCAATCACATTTTCTGAAATGGCCTTTTATTACTATTATTACTATTACGGCTTATGTTTTTTTTTTTTTTTTTTCACCCCCTCTGATTTAAGGATAATAAATGAAGATTAATAAAAATGCGATTGGTTATTTCTTTTCTTTATATATTTTTTCCATTGTTTCTATAATCCTCTCTTTTGGTAATTTATTGTGGAATCTTTTTCTATTTTTTTTTCACATGCATTACTATGGCGAATTACCATATTTCCCCCTTCCCCTTCCCCCCCTTCTTTCTCGCTATATAACTTGAAATCAACTTAGTCTTATGAATTATTATTTTTCTTCACTCTTTTTTTTTTTTTTTTTTTTTTCGAAGCTCAACTGTTTCTTTCCTAGTTTCAAAAAAAGAAAAAAAAAATAGTAACAGTAATAATAAATTATAAATTTCTGTTAATTACCTTTAAATCTAATAATGACAGTAGAAGTTGTTGAGACTAGAGAAACATATGAACAATTATTACGTGAATATTGGAGCCGACGAGAGGCTGTGCGACGTGAAGAGGGACGCTTATATCAATTACAGCGTATTATTTTAACTGTGCATAATGTATCATGGAAATAAATACAGAGAATAGAAGAAGAATGTGAGACAGAATAAAAGGGAAAGGGAAATACACACAAAAAAGAAAATTAAGGATCCCATGCCCAAGACTAATATATATTTTTCTTCAGATATGGGGTTTGGGGGGAAAGAGTTTTATCATCACATGAATTAATTATTATTATCTTAAACAGCATTTTTTTTTTTTTTTTAATTTCTAGTGTTTTTTTTCTCTGTGGGTGGGGGCTACTTATTGTTAAAGAGGAATAATTTATTTTTTCCCCCCTTTTTTTTTCCTTTAAATCAACTGTCTAATTTCACTTTTCTGTACTCTATTATTGGTTGTGAGGGGTATATTAAAAAAACAACAACAACTGATATTTTCTTTTAAAGTGTAAATCTTTATATTATATTATTTGATTTTTTTTTTTTTTTTTTTCTCTCTCTCTCTAAATAGTTGTTTTTTCTATTTATAAATATATCTATACATATCTTATCTTTGATTGCTTTCTGTAATGTCTACAACATCCGTAAAGCGTGTGGCATTAGTCACTGGTGGAAATCGTGGAATTGGCCTCGCTACTGTTCGCTCTTTAGCACAAATTGGATATCGTGTTTTACTTGCAGCTCGAGATAAGACTCGAGGTGAGGCGGCTGTTGCAGAATTAAAAAAAAATAATAAAGAATTGGATGTACATTTGTTATTAATGACTATTACAGATGAAGCCTCTGTGTTGGCCGCAGCTAAACAAGTAGAGGCGGAGCATGCACGATTAGATGTTCTTATTAATAACGCTGCGATGATGGATTATGATAATCATATTATTCCACTCAATGTTTCTAGAATGCGAGAGGAATTTGATGCTAACTTTTTCTCCGCCGTAAATGTTACAAATGCATTTTTACCTTTACTTCTGCACACATCCGATGCCCCACGAATTGTAAATGTCAGCACCCCACTCGGGACGCATGAAACTGTAGAGCGGCCTCATAATAAATACGGCAGCCCACTTTTTACAAGTTATAAATGTACAAAGTCTGCATTAAATATGTATACGCACAATCTTGCTTATTGGTTAGCAACAGACTGCTCGGAAGGAAGTGCGAAGGCGGCAAAAGTAAATGCGGCCTACCCGGGATATGTAAAGACAGATATGTCTAAACATACTAAAGAAGCTCCTATGCAACCCGAGGAGGGAGCGGAGACAATTGTTTACCTCGCAACTTTACCTGCGGAGGGACCAACTGGGGGACTCTTTCATAAAAAGGAACGACTGAGTTGGTAAAAAGGGAGTGAATGAAGAATATATACATATATATATGTCTGTAGGTATGGAGTCTTTCTTTATTTTTATTTTTTATTTTATTTTTTTTTTTTTTTGCTGTTATGGCTGGTGTTGATTCTATGCTATTATAAGAAATGAAAATTAATAAATAAATAAATAAAAATGAATTTTTTCTTTAAGCGTTATATAAAAATACATATATAAAAATACGTTTATTATTATTATTATTATTATTTTTTTTTTTTCAAAAGAATATGGATTAACAATTTTTTTTTTGTTGTTTTCGTTTTCCGATTTATCTCCGTTCTGTTTGTTTCTTAACAATGATATTCTTTTTTTTTTTTTTTTCTAATTGCCTTCACTTCAAGTACTGTGTAGTGTTATTCACCCACTCTCTCGGTCAGTTGTGTGTGTGTTTATTGCCTTTTATTTTTATTATTTTTTTAGATAAATAGATAAGGACAAGATATGCACAGCGAGAGAACAGTTGTAGTTCACACGACTGTGTGCCCTGATGAAGAGGAAGAAGAAGAATTTATATCTAGTGTAAAACCAGTACCGGCCACAGATTCTGCTCAGATACCTAATAGTGAGAATAATGGAAATAATAGTGATAGTGATAATGATGATATGCATATATTGTATGTTGCTCGTAAAGTTGCTCCTATTCATGTAACTAGTGCCTCAGCAGCTTCGTTGAAGCGGCCGCGCCTTAGTGATGATGATGATAATAATAATAATAATAATAATAAAAGAAGAGTTGGTATGAGTGGAACTGAAGAGGATTCAGCTGTAGACACAGAAATAATTCCAGATGATACAGATTACCCACAAGATTCTGTAGAATACCGAAGATGGAAAGAAAGAGATGCGAGGCGTCCGAAAAAGTTGATATTAGAATAAATAAACGTATATATATATATATATATATATTCCTTTATTTTTTTTTTTTACAAATCTTTTTTTTTTTTTTTTTTTTTTTTACTGGCATGAAACCTCCCTTCCTACAAATGATAGATACAATTTTTTATATAATCATCTTTTTTTTTTTATTTCACTTTTTTTTTCTTTTTTGAAATTTAACTTTTCCTTTTCATGGACTACTCAAAATCATAAAAGGAGAATAGAAAGATAAAGAAGAAGAAAACTCACCTTTTTTTTTTTTTTTTAAATCTACCTGGTGTGAGTGTGTGTTTTGTTCACACACCTCAAAAAGAGGTAGTTTTGTTTTCCTTTTCTTTTAAATTCTCCACCACTCTAAATGTCTTGGCCGACACGGGTGTTGAATGAATCAAATCAAAAACTTCAACATAAAATTGATCGAGCCAGAGATGAAATTCAGCGCACAACTGCAGAAATTGAGGCAGAGCGAGAGACAGTTACACTTTTGCAGGCAAATATTTCTCAACTGCGTCGTCATGTAAACTCTGGAGTGAAGGCTACAAGTGAAAAGAGGGAAAATCTTCAACATGACGAGAATGAATTACAAACATTAGAGCGGGAAAGAGAACATCAACGCATGAAATTACAAACATTGCAACATCGCGATGAGGAGCTCCGCTTATTGTTAAATAATTCAAATAATATTCATCAAACAAAAACTGCTGCACTGGCACAAGAGCACGCACTCTCAGAGGTATTAGAGCAGGCAGCATTAGAATTATATGAAGTATATACTACACATAAAAATCTAAAGGAAACACAGGAAGAAGTGAAGAGTCGAAGTCAGCGACGCCTTGCAAAGGTGCGGGATTCTCTTATAAAGTTTCATAATAAATTAAACACTTCTCAAAATATTTTAAAAAGTGAAGAGGCAGAATTTACAAGAGTTGGACAGGAGTTACAAGTAGTACGTCGAAGTATAGAAGAAGGTAAACATGATATTATAGAGTCATCACTATCAGTTACGCATGTGAGGCAAGCAGTAACAGGAATTGAGAGAGAAACAATTATTAATGCTGAAGCTTATGAAAATTTAGGAGCTACTCTAGATACAAAACGCAAGGTTTTACATGAATTAAAAGAAAAATACAATATATTATCAATAGAATTACAAAAAAGTTCTAAACAACTTGAATCTCGAAAGAGAGATCGAGATAGTCTTAATATGAATCTCCATATCATTTCTAATAAAGTACAACAACAGGAGGAAATGACGGCAGCAATACGACGACAATTATCAGCTCAAGAAGATGTAAAAAGAGAAGTAAAACTTTCACGTGATAATGCTTATGCACATCTAGAAGAACGTAATAAACAATTACAGATTTTATTTTTACGTTTTCAAGAATTAGAAACTCTTAAAAGGGAAGTAAATAATAATAATAAAAATAAAAATGCCTTAGAATATAAACGTCAATTAGAAAATATGTGGAACTCTTTACAACGTAATCTTCAACAATTAAATAATCGTCTTGAAATATTACGTGTAGCAACTGCAGAAAGTTTTTCAAGACTTTTACAAGAGGGTCGAATTGCAGAGGAGTTAAATATTGAGGTAAGTAAAGTAAAAGAATCACTCACCATAGCGGAAAGAGATTATGTTACTAAGCAAAAGTCTCGTGAAGAGTATCAATGTCATATTGAAAATTTAGAATCCCATATATTAATTTTGCGAGAGCGATTAGAGGAATCGCGTGATATAATTCGAGAGAATAATAAACGTGAACAGACCATAACAGAAAATAATATTCGTGAATTACGAGATAAACTTCAAATTGAAGAGCAGCGGGGTATTTCTCTGCGGCGAGATATTACTCCCCTTCGATGTAACTTGCATACTCATATCAAACGTCTACATAAATCTCATGCAGAAGCTAAATATCTTAAATCTGCCATAGCTCAAACACAATTAGAGCTACAACGAGTTGAAAAAGATGCTTTTCTTATAGCAGAAGAAAAACAAGCGGCAGGCTTACATTATGAAGGGGCATTATTTCGCTGGAAAACTATTCGTCGTGCTGCAGATTCACATGTGGCACTCGTACGTGGAGTAGCAGGCATGGAAGAAATATTACGTTTACAAGCACTCACTGCAGAAGAAACTCTTGCAGTAGATGTTAAAAATTTTGTATTAGAATTACACTTAGAACGTAAGGCACAAACTGAAAAACAAATAGAACTCCGACGTTGTCAAACACGATTACAACAATTGAAAGAACGTTATCAGAGTTCTATGGAATCTATGGGTCGTAACCTCGTAGTCGCTGCAACAAATTCAGATAATGAGAAGAGAGAGATAGATTTGCAAATATTACCATTTAATGATCCACCAGAAGTATTACATGCAAAGTGTATTTTAAATTCTTCTTCTGTGCGGGAGCAATTACAGGAGCGGGGAAATTATCTTGATGGACGTATTGTATTTCTTGAGCATGAAACATCTACACTGCGTAAAATGTCTCAGGCTATACATGAGTCTGTTATTAAGGGTAATAGTAATATTAGTCCAAATACTACTACTAAAAAATTCTTAAAGGGGCCAAGAGATAGTAAGGAAACACAATATTTATGTGAAATTGTAGAAGGTAGTCGACGTGCTGTAGAATCAGAGTTAAAACATATGGGAGAAGTAATTTATACCCTACAATCCCGCAAGAGGGATCTTAGTCAGCGCCGCAAAGATGTTACGAAACGATTAAATGAACTTAAGATTATTAAGAGGCAACGTGAATCAGTTCTACGACAATTGAAAGTACAATTGAAGCGAACAAATCAGAAACCAAAAAAACATCCGCATCAAGTTTCAGTGTTTGGATATTGATAAAAAGTGGAAGAAAAAAAAAAAAAAGAACGTAAGTAAGTAAGTTTTTGTTTTTGTTTGCATTTCTCATTTCTCTTCTAAGAGAGGGAGAGAAAGGGAGAGAGAGAGAGAGTGTGTGTGTGTGTGTGTAAATGAGTAGACTTTTTTCTTTCCTTTTTTGGGGGGGATTTTCTTATTTTCTAGTTTCTTTTAAAATATTTCTTTATAATTGTCTTTTTTTTTCTCGTATCATATGTAGTATAACATTTTTTGTTTTTGTTTTTGCTTTAATAATAGTAATAATTGATAATCTTCCGATTAAAAAAAAAAAAAAGGAAGGGGAAAGAGGGGAAAAGAAAGTTTTATTATATTACTCTACAACATGCATACTACTATTACAACAGTTATTTTGGTTTGTTTAGCACTAAGTGGAATATTTGTAGCTATTTATGTTGTCTGTCGCCGAAACCGCCCGGTACAACTACGAGAAAGATCAATATCACAAAATTTTAGAAGAATTATTGTAATGCGTGGGAGGCCACAACACCCTGAGGCACTGCCACACAAAACTCCATCATACCCAAATGTAGTAGATGCCTATGCTATAGTACCTAAAAGTCAGATGAAAAGATTACAAAAGCCAAGTACTACACAACTGAGAAGAGGAGAAAGAGAAGGAGATGAAGTGACAGAAGTAGATTCCGTCTTTGGCGTGCGTGAAGGACAACAACAACAACACCATGAGAATGAATATGAACAAGAGCCAGATAGTGCACTACCGTATGGAAACTCCTCCACTGCGAGCCGAAACAACAGAGGCGCACGAATAACAGAAGGACCTGAAGGGGCCTCCGTCTCATATTATCCTCCACATATTAGTAAAGCAGCATCTATTCACGGTGGCAGTGTCTTTATGGAAAGTATCACATTACTGCGTAGGTTGTCCTCACGAATTATATTTGGCAGAGCAGCCTATGAAACAAGAGAGTCTCAAGGAGAAGATGGGGGGGGGAAATGGTGAAGAATTGTATGAAGTTCCTGATGTGGATTTGCCTGGTGTAGTGACTGTTGCATCAGAATCACGTACTTCATGTCCAGGAAGTTTACTGAATTCAAGAAATTAGCAGTAGGGTGTAATGAATTCTCTCTCTTTTTTATTTCCTCCCCCCCTCCACTTCAGGAGATGATAAGAGGCGAACGATAAATATAAGGAATGGTGATGTTGTCATTGCAACTAAACAGCATCCTCCTATTCTACAATTTTTTTCCCCCTTCCCTTCATCTCTACCATGTATTGAAAATCTCGTACTTTTACTATTTCTATATTTTTCTTTAAAAAAAAAAGAAAAAAAAATGTTTTTTTTTACTATATAAATTTATACTCCTTTTTGGCATTTGACCTTGATACTGTCTTTTTTATTTTTGTATTATTATTATTGTTTGATACCTCTATATACCTACCTTTCTCACTTTGAATAAATATTTTCCCCCATTCAGCATCCTCCAGGGACTAAGAATATACTTTTTAATGATATCTGAAGTTCACCACTCTAAAAATCTCTCTTTATATCCATATATTATAAGGATAACCATAAGGAAACAAAAACAGTATTGTATACCTCTTTATTTTTGCTTTCATCTCATATCTCCTTTTTCTTTTTGTAAGTTTTTTTTTTTTTTTTTTTTGGCTCCTCTATCTAAAAAAAAAAAAAAAATTACAATGTCTTTGATTTAATTTACCTAACGTATTTTAGATCTTTTTCTACTGAAGAAAACAGCAAAGAAATTTAAGAAAAAAAAGAAAATGGGGTAATTTATTTTGTTTTTTCCCCTCTTTTTTTTTTTTCCTGACTAGAAAGACACTCAAATGCATCTCTCACACATGCGAAAGGGAAGGAATATGGTAACATCCAAT
>JASANY010000718.1:0-28386 GCA_030849755.1 Trypanosoma avium
TGTCCTTCGTAGGCAACGGCCATAATGTTAACTGATAATTACGAAACGCGCTTGTGTGTTCCTTTAGCTTGCTATAACGAAGAAATAAGGCAATGTTAGCAAAAAAAAAAAAAAAAAGAAGAGTCGAAAAAGAACAAAAAAAGCAAAACTATGTGTAGCAAGAGTTAATCCTTCAGTGGCATCCTATCGAAAACTTGAAACTATCCCAGTACCAAATACTGGCCATGTACCACACACAAAAAATAAAAAATCATAATTATTTATTTAAAGAGAGAAAAAAAAGAAAATCGGTTGCAAGCAGGCTAACTCTAGGTTAACACGCCATGTTGCGTGTCCCGAGAGTTTACCCTAACACACAAAGCAAAGTATTTTTGAAAAATTGACCTTACTATTGCCATCATGCACGCAATTAGTATTACGCGTGCTCTGACACACTCCAGACGCGGACAACGTTATCAGTGTAGCCAGAGTAGAGGGTGCTGCCATCAGCAGACCACGCAATCGACACGCACTCAGGGGCCTTACGCTTCTCCTGGACCTCAGGGGAAAGTTCAACAATGACCTCCCTGTTCTCCAGATCAAAGATGCGGATGCCCTTCTCAGTGGCAGCGCACATCCAGTAACGGTTGGGCGAGAAGCAGATCTGGTTGATGGGGGCACCAGCGGCCATCTCAGAGAGGGCCTCACCCTTTGTGAGATCCCACAGGCGGGCAACACCGTCCTTATCAGAGGAGGCGCAGAGTGAGCCATCGGGAGATACCGTCACGGAGGTCACATAGTTTGTGTGTCCCTTCAGATCAGTGACGAGCTTGCCAGTGGCGAGGTCCCACACCTTGACAACGTTATCCCAACCACCAGAGACGATGAGGGGGGTGTCAAGAGAGGGGGAGAAACGGACACAGCTCACCCAGTCAGTGTGAGCACCACGCTCAAGGGTGTGCATGCACTCACCCTTAACATTCCACACACGGAGGGCGTTGTCGCGGCCGCCGGAGACAATTTGACGGTTGTCAGGAGAGAAGGCCACAGAGAGAACATCCTTGGTGTGTCCAAGGAACTTTTGCTGGCACTGTCCGTTCTGCAGGTTCCACAGACGCAGAGAGCGATCCCATGAGGCGGACACGGCAAAATCACCGTTGTTTGACAGGGCAACATCTGAGACGAATGCGCTGTGACCTTCCATACGGCGCTCAGGAATGCCGTAGTCGCTTTCCTCACTGTGGCGATCAGGATTGGCACCCCATGAGATGAGTGTGTTATCGCGAGATGTCGATACAGTCTTGATGTACGAGTCAGCAGACTGGGGGCAGGCAAGGGAGGTGACCCACCCGCGGTGACCCTTAAGCTGTCCTTCGTAGGCAACGGCCATAATGTTAACTGATAATTACGAAACGCGCTTGTGTGTTCCTTTAGCTTGCTATAAGAAAGAAAAAAAAAAAGGAGGGGGAAGAGAAACATAATAATCTTAAAAAGACAAAATCTATCTAGTTTTGTTTTTGCTACTTCGATTTACTTCCAGAATCTGTTGGTCTATTATTATTATTATTATTTATTGTGTGAAAAATTATGTTTGAGTGAGAACCAAAAAATAGAGCAAGAAAAGGAGACTGACAAAATCGTGTGATATTCATGAGTTTTCTAATTTTAGTTTAGCCTACATTATGACTGCGTTTTAGCTCGTCTAAAAATTTATCGAGTGAGGTTGTAGCTAAACACATAGATTCTGCAACAGCAGGAGAAATAGAAAAATTTTTAGAACCTAGTAATTCAATACATTGGCGTACCCGTTTTTCATCATCTTCAGACAGACGACGAATCCCTTTTGTTTTAATATTGTCTTCACACCATGTTATTACAGATTTATATTCCAATTTACCTTGTGTATTATTATTATTTGTGACATCTTCACCAAAAAATAAACCAAGCAGTTCAATAAGTTCCGGTAATCGCATGTACTGCATGTGTAATTTAATTCCAAAACGTCCAGGACGTAACAAGGCGGGATCAATACCTGCTGGATCCCGAGTTGTCATAACTACTATTCGTGATGGTGTGTCTACAACTCCATCAAGAACATTAAGAAGACCAGAAAGGTTTACAGCATCACCTGCTCTTGTTATTAAATTATCTAATTTAGAGCAAAGAAATGAATCACTTTGTAATTCTTTTTTTTTTTTAATTATTTGTTTATCCACAGTAAATCGTTCTCGTAATAGTTTATCTTTAGGATCTACATTATCAAGAAGAAATATAACATCACTAAAATCAAATTTAAAAATATCATCCCCTCCTACACAAGGTAGTGTTTGATTAAGGAATATATCATATAATTCACTATTAGTAGATATTATGGGAATATATATAGATATAATATGCCGTCCTGTATAAGCAGATAAAGCTGCTACAAAAGATGTTTTACCAGTTCCTTGTGGTCCATAAAGTAGTATACCTATTCTATCTGGAAATCCTTCAACGGCAAAGCGTCCTCTCTTTTCTAGAAATTGATCAAGTAAATCTAAAAATTCTTTTTTTTGTGGAAAAAACAATGAGTTAAAAGTTCTAGTAGAGGACAAAATAGTTTTCTGAAATTTTAACTCAAACCCATTATTTTGTAACTGAAAATGTAGTTGTTCAATTTTTTTAGTTTTAGTTAAATTTGCTAAAAAACGGTTTAAACACTTTTGTACAAATTCTTCTAATAGCTGATAACCATTTTCTCTTCTTGTTTTTAAATATAAAGTGTGATTAACTTTATTTACATCATTACTATCCGCTCGTTGCCGTTGATAAGTTACTTCTATACCATCATCTATAGGTAACCATGATCCTGCTGTTGGAAGCCTAATAATAGTATACCTTTGAAGTTGATTTCTTTCACTATATATACGTTGTTTTACATCTTTAATAAAATTATCAGGATACTTAAAAGACGTTGGACCAAGTATTGAACGTGAATCACTCTTAAGTGGATCAAATAAAAAAAGAACAGAAGGTTTATTACCCCAATCACTTTCAGACCACAAATTATCATACTCTTCTTCTTTATCCAAGTTTTGATAGTTTACTGAAATTCCAGTACGGTTAGCAATATACATTAACACAGCATTAAGAAGAATACCATTATGATCATTTACAGCATACTCACAATAACGATAACGACTATGACTACGAGAAAAACTCCCTGTAATTGTACGCACAACTTCACATTTACTATTTTTTTGATATCCAGTATAATTTAACCCAAGTGTAAACCAAAGTATCATTTTAAGCGTACGAAAAATAATTGGCAAAACAGAAATAAACAAAAAGACCAAAATTGGTTCATATCCAACCCCTAAATCACGTAGTAAAATATTTTTTAGGGGAAACGAGGAAGAAATAAGATTTCTAATTCCCCCACCACTGTTAGTTACACTTTCCATTAGTTGATTCATCATTAAAGTCAATAATTTACACCCAACGCTTTTATTTAATAAGCCTTTATAATATATATATATATTTTTTTAAAACGATTTTAAGGGGGAAAAAAGAGGGGGAAAAAAATTATATATAAATAATTTTTTTTTTTTTTTTCTAGAAGTAGTGGGAATTCTTTAAATAAATCTACATTTTATAATTTTCTATACACCCATCAAAAAAAAAAAAAAAAATAATAAAGCCCACACATATAAAGAAAAATTTTCTATCTATCTTTGTTTCTTCCTCAAAAAGCAAATATATTTCAATTTTTGAAATATAGGGGAGTTTTCATACAAATATATGCATATATATGCCCAAACCACACACCCCACCCACATATTCCTTTTAATTCTACAAATGCGCATATCTATAAAAATATAACCTATTTCTACATTAGTACAAAATTCACATTCACCTCTTTCATCTCTATCCCATCAGACGTATCATTTAATAGAAATGACATTCCCAATAATTCTAAAACTCTGTATTTGTTCCAAGTGCCATATCATGGTAAAAATGATTAAAATTAAGTCTAAGAAGAAGAAAATTCAAAAAGTCAAATTGTAAATGTTGTTCCTCTAATGTAGTAAGAAGAGAAGTAATCTCACGTTGAAAATCATCTGCTAGACGTTGATATTCACTCTTAATAGAAAAAACATCACCACGACCACGTTCTAGAAGTGATGTAAGTAAAGCTTGAGCTCCTACAAATTGTCTAACAATACTAAGGACACTTTCAATGTTTTGCCTAATAGAGGCACAATCACCATGTAAAAGAGAGTGAAGTGTTAAGTATTGTAAATATGCTATATGAGCAGCACGAATATCATCTAATGAAGTACATTGTCGTAATGCCTTCATTAAAAGATCCCAAGATACTGTAGAAACTTCTGCTACAAGGTATGACCAAAGATTATTAACAAAATGATTGAGTTGTAGTCCAAGGAGATGCGCATCTGCTGCAACTTCACGCCATGCAGTATCTTCTTTATTTGAATTATTAAGACGACCAATAATACGATCTAAAGCTACACTTTGTCTCCATGATTTTTTAAGAGCAACTTCAGCTCTCTTTACTTTAAACATAATACGAAATAATCTTCGGTATACTTTCATAGCAGTTACATCAAAAATATTATTAAGTGGTGAAGGTAGAGGCATTGTTACAATAAATGCATCCCATCCAATAATTTTATCATCTTTCACTAATTCACAATGTAACATTGAAAATAAATCTGTGTCAAGATGTTTTGTGTATGGAACAATTTCAAGGAGAGCACTTTGCATATGATCACGTACAATTGAAGTTTGTACCATATGACTTAGTCTACTAAGTACAGGATCTAATCTACTAATAAGAAGCTCATAAAAATCACCATTACCTACAAGTAAAAAAGCATTGACCATACGTAATACGTTATCAAGATGAAACTCTTCACGAATTAATCTCATTACAGCTGTATTAGTAAAATGTACAGCATCTCTAACTACAACGCTAATAGTATCAAAAGATGCACTTTGTGCTGCATTTACTATAGAAGAATCCATATGCCATTGCTTACATCTACAACAATTTCTAATAAAACTTATATTTTTCGTTATGAGCATAATTTGTTCTGCTAAATATCGTGGAACTGTAGTTGGAAGCATCTCTGGGAGAAGTGAAAACTTAGATGACCAAAAAGCATCAGAAGTATCATCAATTCTAGGATTAGATTTAACAAAAAATTCATTAAAAGGATCAGAAACTTCACCTTTTGTAATGCTCGATACTGTCATATGTAAAAGTGGACTAACAGCCTCCATATAGACATCTGATAAAAGTGCAGATAGTCTAGAAGATCCTTGTTGAATAAGTTGTTGTAATTTTGAGGCAAGTTCTCCTCCCTTTACAGACTCTGTCTCACGTAAAATAGTATGAAGTACACGTAATTTTGGTTGTACCCTTTTAAATGCCACAACCAAATCACTAAAAGTTAATGATGGTGATCGACGTTCACGAAAAGAAGCAACTAAAGAATGATACTGTGAAAGTTGTCTACGAACTGCACTTCTCAAACTTTGCTGTAGAAAAGACCTTTCAGCTGTACCACCCCTTAATACCTCATCAATTTGACGTGCTAACCAACCACATTCCTGAAGCGCCGTAGAGGATTGCCGTTGCCTCAATGTACCCCATTCTGAACTCATAACATAACGATGTGCTGCTCCATCATAAGTAAAATATTTAGTCTTGTCTACACCCATCCACATAAATAATACATCAGAGATAAATTCATTTTCCTCCACAGCCTTACCTCCTGTACGTCCTTCATTAGAATTTACAGTAGATCGAGAATCAATTGGAATACTATCCGTCTCTTCACCAATAATTGACTGCATTACATCACGATAGCGAGGCGTAACACCAGTAGGAGGTACTACTAATCCTGAAGCTGATCGCATAGGTGTACCTTCCTGTCTTCCACTTGTCATAACTCCAGCACCACGATCACGACGACCAAATAATCGGCCAGGCAACTCAAAACTAGTGTACCTCCGCTCTTCTGTAGAATTTGTAACATGACGTTCACCCTCCACATCATCCTGTACAGGTCTTCCCTCGACAATAACTTGAGAACTTACCCCAAAAGGACGATCAGCAGACACTCCAACATTAACGTTGGGGGGCGAACCACTTAATTTCTGATTTAAACTACCACCAGAATAGGGCTGTGTGGCTGCACGAAAAGGTATAACACGCTGAAGACTTTCACGAGCTCGAGGCACCTCCACCTCAGCTTTATGCCATTTAGACACTGGCGAATGCTCCTTCGCCACTCCATTCCCATTATCTGACATGTGAGAAAAAATCCTATCCTAACCCTAAAAAAAGAAAGATCTAAAATGTGCAGACAACATATACGTATAAAAAAAAAACAACA
The DNA here is from genome assembly GCA_030849755.1 of Trypanosoma avium. Classification (NCBI taxonomy): domain Eukaryota; phylum Euglenozoa; class Kinetoplastea; order Trypanosomatida; family Trypanosomatidae; genus Trypanosoma; species Trypanosoma avium. The sequence goes on from JASANY010000718.1 coordinate 6,384, forward strand.
CAAATTCCATACGAAAAATAGTAAAAAAAAAAAAAATAATATATTAATAATAATAGTAGGCGGTTAGATCACCAAGGTGTCCACCAACCCAAAAATAAAGGAAGCCAAAGCAGAAATGAAACCAGACGAGAGGTGGTCCGCAATAGCACATGTTAACGTATCTATCCTGTACTTAGTCAACCTCCTCCACCTTTGGGCCCGATGACGATGATGGGCCAGCGCCTCCAGGCATACCACCAGGCATACCTCCTGGCATTCCACCGGGCATACNGCATTCCACCGGGCATACCTCCAGCAGCATCACCACCACCCATGCCCTGGTACATCTTTGTCATAATAGGTGTGCAGATGCCCTCAAGCTCCTTCTGGCGGTGCTCATACTCATCCTTAGTAGCCTCCTGATTGTTGTTGAGCCACTGCAGGGCCTCCTCCACAGCATTGGTGATCGCGGTCTTGTCGGCTTCGTCAATCTTGCCGGCGACATTGGGGTCGCTGACGGTATTTTTCATTGAGAAGGCGTAGTTCTCAAGGCCGTTCTTCGCCTCAATGCGGTCACGTTGCTCCTTATCCTGCGCCTCGTACTTGGCAGCCTCAGACACCATACGCTCAATATCTGCCTTACTAAGACGGCCCTTGTCATTGGTAATGACGATCTGGTTACGCTTGCCAGTACCCTTCTCCTCAGCGGACACATTAAGGATACCATTGGCGTCGAGATCGAAGGTCACTTCAATCTGTGGCACACCACGTGGTGCGGGCGGAATGCCGGACAGGTCGAATGTTCCGAGCAAATGGCAATCCTTCGTCATGGTACGCTCGCCCTCGAAGACCTGGATATGCACACCTGGCTGGTTGTCCGCGTACGTCGAGAAGATCTGGCTCTTCTTTGTTGGGATTGTTGTATTGCGCTTAATAAGAGCTGTCATGACACCGCCAGCTGTCTCAATACCGAGTGTCAGTGGTGTGACGTCTAGTAGTAATAGACCCTCCGTCTGCTTGCTCTTGCCACCAGTCAGAATAAAGGCCTGCACAGCTGCACCGTAGGCTACGGCCTCATCAGGATTGATGCTCTTGTTCAGTTCCTTACCGCCGAAGAAGTCGGACACGAGCTGCATCACCTTGGGGATACGGGTGGAACCACCAACGAGCACCACGTCATGTACGGCGCGCTTGTCCATCTTGGCATCCTGCAGCACACGCTCCACAGGCTGTAGTGTTCCGCGGAAGAGATCACCGCACAGCTCCTCGAAGCGTGCACGAGTGATGGTTGCCTGGAAGTCCACATTGTCAAACAGTGCATCGATCTCAATCGTCGCCTGCGCTGCAGACGACAGGGTGCGCTTGGCGCGCTCACAAGCAGTACGCAGGCGGCGAAGGGCACGCTGGCTTGAAGTGAGGTCCTTACCCTTGTTCTTGCGCTTGAACTCATCGCAGAAATGTGACACGAGGCGGTTGTCAAAGTCCTCACCACCAAGATGTGTATCACCGTTCGTAGCCTTCACCTCAAAGATACCACCATCGATTGTCAGCAGTGTCACGTCGAACGTACCGCCACCAAGATCAAAGATAAGCACGTTGCGCTCCTTACCATCCTCCACCTTGTCCAGGCCGTATGCAATAGCAGCAGCTGTGGGCTCGTTGATAATACGCAGTACCTCCAGTCCTGCAATTGTACCGGCGTCCTTTGTCGCCTGGCGCTGCGAGTCGTTGAAGTACGCTGGTACTGTCACCACCGCCTTCTTCACTTGCTTTCCTAGGTACGACTCCGCCACCTCCTTCATCTTCCCCAGCACCATCGAGCTTACCTCCTCTGGGTTGAACGTCTTGGTCTCCCCGCGAAACTGCACCTGTAGCACAGGCTTGTCATCACCCTTCGTGATAACCTTGAAGGGCCAGTGCTTCATGTCAGCCTGCACCACAGCATCGCTGAACTTGCGTCCAATGAGGCGCTTCGCGTCAAATACGGTGTTCGTAGGGTTCATCGCAACCTGATTTTTGGCTGCGTCACCGATCAGGCGCTCCGTGTCGGTGAAAGCCACGTACGACGGTGTCGTGCGGTTACCCTGATCATTCGCGATGATCTCCACACGCTCATTCTGCCACACACCTACGCACGAATACGTTGTGCCAAGGTCAATACCAACAGCGCCTTCGTATGTCATTCTTATTTGTTTGAACTTTGGGTAAATTCACTACTCTAGCTTACTCTAAAACATAGTTCAAAAAAGGGAAGGAAAAAAAAAAAAAAATAAATAAATAAATGTAGTGGATTGCTTTGAAATATTTAGATAATAAATATAAATACTTAAGATTGTCTTTTTTTTTTCGTTTGTTAAATATATAGGAAGCGCAAATAGTTGTGTATCTTGATTTGAGATATTTTAGGGTTGACAATCTATTTTTGACTGGTTTGCTTACTTTTTCGATATGACTGAGAGTATAACTCTCTTGCAGCATCTATTAAGGTCTCACCTGATTGATATTTGTAAGCTGAGAAATGGGTTTGTTTTGATTCATCTTTGTTTGAGGAATTAGGTTGCTGTAGTTGTTCTTTTAAATTGTTTTGTCTAGCGGCAAGCCATGCACTTATATTTCTTACAGTTGTAGTGTTAGACGTTGAGTGTGTCGACGACTCTTGTGTGGAATTATGACTTGTATCATGTGAATTAAGGTTTACTGTTGTTGTGAGGAGATTTGGCTCTTGGTTTAGTGTGGATACTATTGATGAGAGTTTCTTTTGTTTTTGTTGCTGATGTTGTTGTTTTTGCACTTTTGCTTCTTGCTCTTCTTGGGTAAGCTTCTCTACACCAAGTTGATCAATAAGGTCTGCGATATGCCGTATACCGCCAAGGTGACTGAATATTGCATTGAGGTGTGGGCTAGTGTATTCTCTACAAGGTACAACCGGAAGTACATTTGATTCTATTATCCCCATCGACTGATGGAACAGGCGAGCCCGTAATTGACTTGTAGAATTAACTAGATGTCGCAATACATCTACAACAGCCTCTAAAATAGTTCCAAGCTCTGTATCTGCTACAGCTCGTACAATATTACTAGAATCCCGATGTTCTTCCAAGCGTTCTGAAGTCACTGAGTTTTCAAGTACTGCGCGTAGATGCCTCCGTTCTTCTACAAGAAGTTTAGCACGTTCCTCAAGGAGCTTTTCATTCGCCTCTTTCTCCTGGATGACACGCTCCTGGGTTATGATCATATCTTTTAGCATATGTATTTTCTCTTGTAATTCTCTTAACTGTAGTTCTAATCCATTAGAACCAAGTTCTAATCTTGTTCCTCTTCCTCCTTCTATTGCTAATGATGATGATGATGATGTTGTTGTTGTTGCAGTTGTCATCATAGGTAGTGATTTCACAGAAGTGTAGAATACTTCTGTTGTCATAGTACCACGATCAACTGAAAAATAAGAACGATGCTGCGGTGTGGTGGCCATGTTACTGTCACTATTATTATTATTATTATTATTATTATTATTATTATTATAATTACTATCATATTCGGCTTCACGGGACATCAAACGTCTAATATCCTCTAGTAGGGCATCATTTTGAACATTAAGTGCTTGAAGTTCTTGTTTTGCTATCAACTGCTGCCTTTCACTAGCTTCCCGCTGCCTCTGTAGGAGAATCTGTAAATTATCCAAACCCTCCTCTGCTACTCCACGTGCCCTACGTTCTGCCTGAAGTTCATTCATAAGACGTTCATTCTCCTCTGCAAAGGCTGTAAGTTCACTTTTTACTCCCTGTAATGCTTTACTTTCAATTTCATCAATAGCAGCACCCTCTGCAGCAGCCCGAGCATGTGTAGATCGATAGTGGGCGGCCTGTGCCTTTGCAGTTTTAAGTTCTCTTCGCAACTCTGCTGCTTCACGTGTGAGGGTGCGACACTTTGCCGTCAGATTTGCATTCTCAGTCTTTGCAGCCTCTAATCCTTCTCTGAGGCGTTCTTGCTGTTGTTGTTGTTGTTGTTGTTGTTGTTGAAGAATAAGGAGTGATTCACTTTCTCTGTCTTTTGCGCTACTACTCCTTTCCTTCTCTTTATTTTTCTCTTTTTGTAGACGATCAGCCTCTCGCTCTATTTGAGCCTGTAGATGTAGTTGCTGCTGTCGTACTTGCTGCTCTAGCACAGTAAACTCAGCCCGCCACTCGTTGTTTTGAGCCTCTAACTCTGCAACTTCCTGCAACAGTGCAGCATTCTTCTCAGCGAGAACTGCCTTCTCTCGTTCTAGACGGCGTGCCTCATCAAAAACACGCTCTAATTCTTCTGTTTTCTTCTGCAGCTGCTGTACTGCACGGAGGTAATTCAGCGACGATACTGACGTAGCTTCCATTTTATTTTATTTTTATTTTTTTTGCCTTCTCTTTCTTTTTCTTCTTTTCTCGTTCGTGAAATGTGTACACTGCCTCTCCCTTTCTTCTCTACGCTATACCCCTTTTTGTGCCTTTTTCAAGATTTAGCCCAAAACAGGGCTATGTGGAAGAGGGCAAAGAAAACAAAAAAAAAAAGACATGGGATAGAAAACAGAGATAACAAATGAAAGCCAAAAAAAAAAAAAATAATAATAATAATATATCCATATACAAATAGAGTGGGGAGGTGGAAATAAATAGTAAAGCAACTAAACCAAACAGATAAATATACTTATCACAATATATTATACACAAAAAATAAAAAATCTATATATATATATATATTGTATACAAGCACCGCTACAAAATGCTATTGTTAATCATATACTTTTTCTTTGAACATGCTTCATAGATAGAAACCAAAAAAAAAAAAAAAAACAATAATAATAATGGGAATAGACGAAGTTAAGTTTTCTAATTAGTTTTCTTCGCTTTAAAAAGAGAAAACCCTCACTGCTATTCTTTTCTTCCTTTTTTTTTCTTTTGACAGTGTTTTTTTTTTTTTTTTTTTTTTACCCTTTCATTTTCTCTTCACCACACCGCTTGCAATATATAAATCTATCCCCAAAAGAGTGAAGGAGAGAAAGAGAAGAAATAATATAATAAAAATAAATAAATAAACTTTTTTTTTTGATTTTTTTCTTTGCCACCTCTCCACTCCCACATTTTCTTTTTGTTCACACACACACACACACACACACACACATACATACACACATACATACATTCTCATTTTATGCAATGCAATCTTTCACCACAGAGCGTAGTGTTCCTCCAAGACACCTGAAACCTTTTCAAATGTGTAAGTTACCTCATTGACTTTGAAAGTACCTTCAAAGATGCCCCATGCATGATTTAAATTTCCCTTCATAATTCCATAATTAAAAGTACCATCGTGGCCAGCAGCAGGGTAAAAACGTAGGCGAATATTATTACCTGTAATAGTCCATACAACTGAGTTAGTTTCCTCCTCTGCATTATTATTAATTCCATCCATTTCCTTATATTCTTTTTTCTGAAAGGAGATGGCAATATCAAGTAATATCGCCTTACCATTAACAAAGAATACATTCTCCACACTGCGGTTATCAATATCATATGTGCCGTATGAAAGATGGAAGCCGTACCCACCAGGGGCAGTTGCCGAGGCCCAATTCCAGCGTGTCTCACGTCGTAGTAATCCCCTGGTGTAATCAAGTGAAAGAAATGCATTAAGTGGCAACTCTTTTCTTTGTTCTTCACCAAAGTTTAACTTAATTGGGTCCCGTAGCGGGGCGGCGGCAAGTTTACTAACGAGTGCCGCCCGTCGTGGCCCAAGTGGGAAAACAATATTAAGAACCTCCGGTGGAAGTTTTGCCACCGCGAAGAGAGAGAAGGGCCGCCGCTCGCCAGTTCCCACGCGCTCCACCACACCAGTGCAATTTATCATAATATCACTACCAGTGAACTTCACCTGCATATGTTGTTTTAAAAAGGGTAAAACAAACTCAACACTATGACCAGCAGCGGCGATGCCAACATCACCACCCGCCCCGGGCTGCCATCGGCCCCCGAGCCAAAAGCCGAGGAGAGGCACCGTTGATTTACTTCGCCAACTCTCCCCTGAGACGGAATTATATATTTGTACTGTAAGAACAGAGACGTAGTTAAACTGTAGAATGGCAAGACCAATAAGCCACGGACCTGCAGTGAGACTAATCCACACAAACTCTTTCTTTTGAGTGTAACTTTGCACAAAATTAAGAGGATGAAGCTGTAATGATAGTGACGGTTGCAGTGTACGTCCCCACACATACGCATCTTTCTCCTTATCATAAGATGAATTAACCTGTTGCAGGGATGAGGAAAAAAATGAATCATGTATATCCTGTAACTCCGCATAATTAGGTACCTCCTCATCTATTTGTAGACGTGGAATCGCCACAATAGCGGCAATTAATGCAAATAGGACAGCAAATGTTGAGTATTTCATTATAAAGTCTAATAGGAAAATTATCCTGGTTTTGATAAAATTCCAAATATATATATATATATTAATAATAAGGAAAGTAAATGGAAATAAAAATCAAAAAATTAAGGGTTAAAAAAAAAGTGCTTTCGTAAAAAAAAAAAAAAAAAAAAAAATTAATATTGTGAATTGAACTATATAAATCTTTTTTCCCCACCCCACCCACCCAGAGCCCCCTTTTTTTCTTTTTACTTTTTTTCATTGCACACTTCTACTAATTCTTTTTTTTTTTTTTTAGAATCGTTTATGCGCATCATGCTTTTTAAAGTAGCTCGTATACTCTTGTCGTTTGACAATTTTACGAAATTTTTTTTCTGTATCATTTGATTCCTGTGTAGGATTATCCAAATCTGGACCTTGCATCGCATCAACACCTTTTTGAATAACATGCTTTACAAATAGGTGTTGAATCATACGTGATAGAGTATTAGCTAACACACATGCGTTACGTGTGCCACAGTTACATATACCAAAATATCCTAAATCATATTCACTATTGTAACGAAAGGATGAGGCAGCTGGAATGTAATCAATACTAAATATACGCCGTGTAAGTTGTAGTTGTTTTCCTTCATTTAACCATTCTACACCAAAATCATATTCTGATTTTCTATTAATTAGCTGCGAAAATATACTATTATTATTATTACTACTAATATTTGTGTTATTATTTAAAACCTTTCTTGCGTGACGTATGGCATCAATAGAGAGCAACAATAATTTACCATAGTCCTCTACTGGGGCATGAAGGTTTAGAGAAGCATTCAACAGAGGTGGAGCAGAATTTGCACTATTTCCAGCTTCAATTGGTTTCATAAAACCCTGATGTTGTAATGCAAGTCCACTTGGTTGATAAAATATTTCATTAGGATCACGCCATAATTTAGGAGGACCATATCCTGCGCCATGACTCTGCGCTGGTACAAAAACATTTTCTCGAATTGAAGATTCAAAATTTACACCACGTAAATGTCGCTCTACTGCTGCAATAAGAAGTGCTACAGAAAAATGAGATATTCTATGACGATAACGAGTAGAAAATAAATTATATTTTCCTTGTTTTACAGGGTTTATAATAGTAGATTTAGAAGAACGAAGATACTGAATATAGTTATCACGCTGTTGTTGCCCTGTCAATGCTGTAGTTGAACCACCTGCTAAAAAAACGATTAATTGGCATGTAAACACATTCTTGAGTTGCTAGACATATATTTTTCGATAAATATGGACGTATCCAATTTGATCCTGCATCTTTCAATACTTGTTTATCATTTACAATAGGTGATGAGAAGGTGAGAATACTACGTGCAGTAACATTAGCGTTAAGTTTTACATCAAGTTCAGGTATATACTGAATAATTGGTGCTTCCAAGTCAAATAAACCCTTACCATGTAATTCACAAAGATAACCAGCTGTAATTGGTAATGAGAGAACACCGTATGTTATTGGATCTTTTAATTACATATGATTTCCTTTATCATACATATCACGTGGTCGTGTGCCGTCACGATAACCGCTAGCAAAACAAAAAAGGCTACCTCCGTAAAAAAGTCCACCTTGATAACCAGGAGTTGCACGAAGTTTCTGACTATGTCCACTCATCATAAGATGGGTTAACTCTAGTACACTACGAACAACAGGAGGAATATCATTTTGCATACTTTGACGTATTTCTTCTTGTGTTACTGCCGCCTTCTGAGAGTTTAGAATTTCTTCACGATCTTTCACAGGTGGAAACTCCATACCAATACGTCGTTCCACCTTCTCCCCTTCATGGGGCTTCTTCTTCTTCTTCTTCTCCTCCTCAATTTTTAAGTTCTTCGTATCTTCCATTTGAAGACTATTCTCTCTGTTTACCCCCAAAAATCCATTCACTACTAGAAAAAATAAAGAAAAAAAAAAATAATAATAATAATAAAAGCAAATTTCAAAAAAAGAAAAGAATTTATCTCACTAATTAAAACACAAGTTCACTCTATAAACCCAAATTTTCAAGCATATATATATATATATATATTTACCAACATAAAAAAAGAAAAAAAAAAAAAGAAGAGAAACAAAACTCAATTTTTCATTTTTTTATTGGCTATGTGTGTGTGTGTTTCTTTTCTCTTTATACTTTCCCCCCCTATTTATCTATCTGTCCTTCTTTTACACTCAGGCACAGAGAGAAAATAAACAAGGCAAAATTCTTTTTTTTTTTTTTTGGTTTATTCGACTATTTAAAGGTAGGGGAGAAAAAAAAAAAAAAAAAAAAAACAAAATGGAATAGTGCATTACACCACTCGCTGCTGCGAAACAAGCATATCAAGAAGATCATCAACTGATTCTTGTGCAACGCCGCCACCTCCACGCACTTCTGCCACAAATTTTGCAGTATTTCTCCAGTGATCTTTAAGTTTAATTACTGATGTTAGAGGTTCACAATTGGGTCTAGAAAGTTTTTGTCGCTTAATAATTGTAGTAAGAAAATTTCGACGTCTCTCTGCAACCCATTTTTTCGCTGATGTATCAGAGTGAAAAGCCACAGCCTCTGCAGCATTCATTGGAGCATATCCAAACTGTAATCGATCTGTCGGACTTCCTTTTCCATATTCATCAACGGATAGAGTAGAATTACCAGTATTAGTATCATCACTGTGAGAGACTGAAGTTGAGAATGCGTTAGCTAGTGCAGCCCGTAGCGCTTCACTCTTTTTTGCTTCAAGCTGTTGAGATTTCTTTGGCTTTCTTTGCCTTTCCTCTAGGGATGAATTACTAAAGGCGACTGGCGCCTTTTTACCCCCTTTACGAAGCCCTGAGGATACCTCTTTACCATGTTTTCGTGTCGTCACCATCAAGTCCTTATATTCAATGATAATAATAAAAAAAACAAAAAAAAGGAGGACCAAAAAAAAAAAAATAATAAATAAATAAATAATAATAATAACAATAAATAAAAAAATGGGTAAACTCTGAATTAAGGAAAAACAAAATAAAAAAAAAAGGATTATCCTTTTCTTTACAAGAGCATATTTACCAGACATGTAATGAGGGGCAAATAATAATGGAATAATAAATATAATAATAATAATAATAATAATAATTAATAATAAAACAATGACAAATATGAAAAATAATATGGCAAAAAAGGGCAAAAAAAAAAAAAAGTTTGTGTTTCATTTGTTTTTACAATTGTTATTTTTTCTTTTTTTCTTTATTTTCTCACTCCACAACGCTGCCGGTTTCACTGCGAGAGCGCTTTTTCCCTGATGTACCTTTGCGACGCTCTGATCCTCTTCTTCCACTATCGCTATTACTATCTTTATCACTTTCATCATCTTCCTCTTCATCCGTATTATTTTCTTCTTCATCGTTATCATCATCTTCCTCACCATCTGCTCCCCGCTTTCCATCACCGTTTGTGTGCTTCTCCTTACGTAGTGTTTTCATTGCCTTCTTCACGAGTTTCATAATCTTCGCCACCTTCGCCTCTATCTCCTGAGGCTGGGTATAGTTTGGTAACTGCTTTTCCACCCACTTTCGCCCATGTGAAAGGAATGCCACACGACGCTGCAGCTTATGTGAAAGTGGCAACTCTCCTCTTGCGGCGAGAGCATTTTCAACTTCGTCTAACCCGCGTGTGACTTCTTGACTCGCATCCATCACGGCAAGAGCGAGGGCGTCACTGGCGGAGAGTCGCTCTGCTGTTTCAATCATTTGTTGCACCGCCGCGTCTGTGAGGCGCTCGGTGTTGGCGACGGTGAGGGACTTCGCGGCCCCTGCGAGTTTCTCGGCGGCGGTGACGGTCAAAATTCCATCGGCGTCGACATCAAATGTGACGGTGACAGTCGGCTCCCCTGCCGGGGCTCGTGTGATGCCATCGAGAGTGAAGGCGCCGAGCTCGTGGCAGTCCCGCGTCAACGGCCGCTCGCCCTCGAAGACTTTTACTTCCACCTCCGCCTGCCCATCCTCCACCGTGCTGTACTCTTTTCTTGCTTGGTAGGGAATGGTGGTGTTGCGGCGTATGATGGGGTCAAATTTACCCTCGTCAATTTCAACACCAATAGAGAGTGGGACGACATCCATTAATACAACATCTGCGGTACGAGAGGATTGCTGCTCAGGGGCGGCGCCAACGATACTTGCCTGTACAGCAGCCCCAATTGCAACTGCCTCATCTGGGTGTACAGAGTTGCACAATCGTTTACCCTTAAACATATTTTGTAACATGTTACGAATTGCAGGTATTCGAGAACTACCACCAACAAGAATAACATCCTCTATATCATCTACCCCCATAGAAGCATCCTTCATAGCTTTCTGTACTACAGTTATACAACGAGAAAAAACTTTATTACATAACTCTTCTAATTTGGCACGTGAAATGTTTATTGCATACTCTTCACCATTTGGTAATACACCATCTAATACAATTTCTTCTGAGGCAGCATGAGATAATACACGTTTCGCTTGTTCACAACGTGCCAAAAGCTTTGCCATTAATCTAGGTTGCTCTGTAGCATCCACACCATGACGATTTTTTAAATCTTTTATAACATAACTTAAAAGTGCGGCATCTACATCTTGACCTCCTAAATGAGTATCACCTGCTGTAGCCCGTACTGCAAAAGAACCACAATCTATTGTAATAATAGAAACATCAAATGTACCACCACCAAAATCAAATACTAAAACATTTACAGGGTTTTCAGTACCTTGTGCACCAGCACCAGCTCCTATACCAAGACCATAACATAATGCTGCTGCTGTAGGTTCATTAACAATTCGAAGTACTTCTAATCCTGCGATACGAGCTGCAGTTTTAGTACGTTCACGCTGTGAATCATTAAAGTATGCAGGTACTGTTACTACAACTTTTTTTACCTGTTTACCAAGATAAGACTCTGCACAAGATTTAAGATATGTAAGAACACGGGCAGATATTTCTTCTGGTTGTAATTTTAAAATTTCACCACGATGATCAACACATAGTAGTATATTATCATTTTCACCTGCTTCAATAGTAAAGGGCCACCGCGTTGCATCATCACGAATAACTTTATCACTAAATTTACGTCCAATCATACGTTTCGCATCATATACAACACCTTTTACACCACGTGCTGCCAAATGTTTTGCGGCATCACCGACTAAAATATCATTATTATGAAATGCGACGCACGATGGTGTAGTGCGGTTACCTTGATCATTTGCAATTACTTCTACTGTGTCATTACGAAAAACAGCAACACACGAATATGTTGTACCGAGGTCAATACCAATAGCGCCCTCAAATATCTCCATTTTATTCACTAAGAATTAGATGATTAACAAGTATTTTTACCAACAAAAAAAAAAAAAAAAACAACAACCCCAAAATAAAAAAGGAAGGAGGAGAAAATAATGGGAAATAATAAATAAATATTAATAAGAGAAAAAGAATGAAGAGAAATTTATTAAAAAAAAAAAAAAAAAAACAATTTTTATTTTTTTGTTTTAATAATATCTTTTTTTTCTTTCAAAATAACAAATAAAAGCGAAAAAAAAATATATATATATATTACATAATAATAATAATAATAAAAACCTTTCTAAACATTTTTTTTTTTAATGTGAAGAATGATGGTCAAAAAAAAAAAAAAAAAAAAAAAAAAAAACAATAAACATGATGAACGAACTACTAAAGGGTCGAATACTTTTCATTACATAAAATCAGAGATGAATACATCACTCTAAAAATTTCCATGTGTTTAAGTATACATTACGGTGTGTCTCCTCCAAGTACTCTACACGTGCACGTGCACAGGTCTCCATTGCTATAAATTCTTCACGTTTTTCATTCAAGAATGTTAATCGCTGAAGAAGTAACTCTGTTAATCGCCTATCAAAATAACGTGCTTCACTCTCAAAACTCAAATGTCCACATAGAAAACGTGGAAAAAGTGTCTTCTGTGCATACATAAAACAACCTCGCTCTAATGGAGAAGCATAACTTTTACATACAGTTTCCTCTAATTTATTTCGTGACTTCATCTCTATAGAAGTTAAGAGACTAATTTGAGCTATAGGTGGATTAATAGGCCAAGAAAGATCAACATATTCACAAATTTTTTTTCGTAATTTATTTTCTTCTTCTATCATAGATTCACGGAATATATTGTGTAATGAAAATAGGAATTCACTCCTAAATTTTCTTTCTTCCATAATAAGACGTACTCGTAGAATATCCTCACGAGATATAATTTTTTCTAAAATATTCAAATTCAAATTTTTTTTTTTAGAAATAATTATTGATTTTTTAATAATTATTGGTTTTTCTCTTGTAGTATTAAGAATAGTTTTAATATTACTCTTCTGATAATTATTGTATTTGGTAGTAGTAATATTACTATTAGTACTTATACGAGTACTTTTCGCTAGTGCGATTAAAATTTCAGCTTGTTCATCCCATTTTAATCGATTTAATCTAAATTCTTCTTCGATTTTTTTTCGTTGATTTATTTCTTGGATTTGTAATTCATAAAGAGAAATATTTAAAAAGGTATTTCCTTGAAGTAGTATATCACGTTCTTTTGATTCCTGTAATTCAATTCGTTCTCTACCTCTTTGTACAACAGCAAATAATAAATGCATCTGCTGATATAGATCTTGATGTGTTTGTAGAAAACGAGCTACAATCTCTTTATATTTTCGCTCCATCGGCTCTTGTGCCTTTGCATCAAACCATTTTGTAAAAAGTTCTATAGCTGTATTTGTATGTACTTCTGCAGAACTACAGTATAATTTTATATATCGTACATTTTTAATTTCCTCATCAAATTCTTCTTCAAGTAACCGTGTCATATCTTGTGCAACTTTTGTAAGAATTACAGCAGGAGTTGGGCGTCGTAGGCCTGCACGACGAATACGACCAAGAGCAATTCTAAAGAAACGTACAATAACACGCGCTGCAGAATCTAATGAAACAAATTGCCTTCCTAAACCATGATCTCGTGCAATTTTCCATCGTAGTTTACTACTACATGATAAACGTATTTTTGTACGAACTCGTAATAAATTTTTCCATTGCCACTCATTACATGTTAACTGTAAAAAATCATTATTTTCGTTTTCTGTAATTATCTCTCGTTGTATGGATTCTTCATTAATTAATTGCCATCTTGCATCTGAGGAAGCAAGACAATTTAATAAAGAAGCCGCAGCGTCTACTGTAATTAAAGCACGACTATCTTCTTCACTTTGTTGAATAAGGCTACGACACATTTCTTCTTCTTGATTATGAAGTAAAATAGTAGTATAAAGTGAGCGCCATGCCCAGGAACCATTTTTTAAAGCGGCATGATATAACCAAAGTGTTTCTACTTCTTTTGCCTCACGTTGAAGTAATATTTCTCTCGATTTTGTCTCTGCTTCCTCATTTTGTTGAACTAATAATTTAAAATGTGTAGAACCTTCCACCCAACGTAAAGCACGCCAAATTGGGTATGGTTGTAGTGTTTGTTGTCGTACATAAACACGATTTGGTACACTAAGAAGAGATGATACAGGTGGATTAGCTTTTATACCATCATCTTTTTCAAATGATAACCAAGATAATCGATGTTGTTCCGTTGCCTGAAGATTTGCGGCACGATTCATAAGTGTATAAACAAAGTAATCAAATACATTTTGATATGATAATTCTACAGCCTTTTCTAAGGCAGACATAGATTTTTTAATTTCAGTCAATGAAGGAACTTTATTAACTGTTACAGAGTAACGTTTAATACGTTCTAAGATAATATTAAAATCACTTGTTGTCATTTCTAGACGTCGTTTTGTTACACAACGTCTTAACTCTTGGCGTTTTCGAATAGACCATTTATTAGAATAAAGCATACGCCACCAACGTTGAATACAAAGAATTGCACTTAATCGTGCTTGACAGCTACCATAAGAACATAAATCTTCTAATATTTTTCTCATTTTAGGTTCTTCTACAAGTGCTAAGCGCATAGTACTATGCTGCCATTCAAGTGTAAGTTGAGCCAAACGTTCTTCGTATGAAATAACTATTCGTGCTTGCCATTCTTCTTCACAAATAGTATAATCCATAAGTAGATCTGTCCTACCTTGATAGCCTTTACCTTTACATTTATTATTACTACATTGAGAAAATAGGAGTGGTTCAGATGGAGTAAAAGTCTCTGTTGAGTGAAATGAAGTCTTTGCAATACGAATCTCCCAATCTCTAATATTTTTCATATCACGAAAAAAACTTTCCGCTCTATTTGCTTCCCTCTCTGCTTTTCGACATTGTTCTTCTAATATTTTAATATCAAAAAGTGACACTAAATAATTCCTTGCATCCACTTCTGCAAGAATTAACTGATTACGAGTTATCGTCTCAAAATGAAGTATTTCACCACGTGCTTTATAATTTTGTACTCCTTGTAAATATTGCATCCGCTGTAATTGAAGTGCCTTAGCCTCCGCTACCGCCGTCTCTCGTTCTACTTTAGTTTTTTCCTCTTGATATTGCCAAAGTAATTTATAACGTTTCTCATGTTCGCGTCCGCAGAGGACATTTCGAAGTGAACGTTCAAGATCACGTAATTGTTCCTGCTGGGCTGCTGCCTCAAGTTCTACTGTTTTTGCTTGTAATCTTTTTATTTCTTCTCTCCGATGCCCTCTATCAACAGCTGGAAGTACAATTTTTGGTTGAGTTGTTATGAGTTGTGCTGCAGGTGTGGGAAGTTGTACCTGGGAACACCACAGAGGGCCTTTTGTAGAAGAGTGAAGAGGTGGTAAGACAAACCCTTTCATTACCTCCCTTTTTTTTTTTTTTCTATTATTAATTTTTTTATTTTTAATAATGCATATCAGAGTATACAATAAAGACACAGTATATTAGAAGAAAAGAAGAAAAAAAAAATTTAATTTATACTAAAAAAAAAAATACATATATATATATATATATAATAATAAAGTAATGTTTACAGAAATTTGCTTAAAAAATAACAGTACAGATAATATATATATATAAAGAATATTTATTGAAGGGAATCTGATAACTTTATGTGGGGAAGTAGCAAGGGAAACAAAAACAAAAACAAAAAATCATCGCTCAATAATTTATTTTTATTTTATCCTAACCTGTGAATCTAAAGTAATCCTTGCAGTGATGGCTGCCAAAGTCTATCCTCACGCCTTGGTAAAAGACGTGTGGCATTAGATGTATGTATTACTGGTTGAATTGTTGACGTTACACGATGCAAGTGAAATAAATAAGACATATCATCATCATTATTATTATCATCAAATGTATTTTCTTCACTACCATGATTTTCTTCAGTTCCTAGTAAAGGACGTGAATTATGACGCAGAGTACCTCTAGTGGTACGGTGGCTATTTTTTATACCACTATTAGTACTATTATTATTATTATTATTATTATTATTATTACTACTACTAATAATTATGTCGTTATCTAAAATTGTTTGATCAATAAAAACTACATCATCATCAATAATATTATTTTCATCATTGTTAATAAGGTTATTATTATTTCCATCCTCATTATCACTATTACTCCCTGATGAAATAACTACTGCATGTGCCCTAGCACATGCTTCTTCTTCTTCAATATCAACAACCGGCAATCCACGTGGACGCTTAGAACTACAAGGTGATTCAAACTTTTCATCACTTCCACTAAATTCTGCCTCATATTCTTTCATATTTCTTACATCTCTAAATTCTTCTTCTTCTTCATCTTCATCTTCTTCTTCAGCAATATTATTATTATTATTATTATTATTATTATTATTATTTCGCCGGGGAGAGGGAGTTTCAGCCTTTACCTTTGCCTTCACCGCACTATATCGTGAACGTAACTCTGTTAACTTTTTACGTTTTCTCTCCGCCAACCGCCGTTGCTCGCGAATATCTCGCTCTAATTTATCTAATACAGATGATGAATGTGTAATATACAACTCTAATTCAGAGGCCATCATCCCATCTGAACAAAATTCATCATTCGTAATTTTCGGTACATTCGCAGCAGGTGCCGTACTTGGGAGAATTGAAGAAAGTCGATCTACTTCCGATTGCGCCTGTGAAAGTCTTTCATGAAGTAAAGCACAAGTTCGAGTTAATTGAGTGACTCTTTCTCGCTGCTCATAAAGTGCACGAAGGTGGGCGATCCCAGTTTTTTGCCCATGATGCACTGTTTTAAAACGTGCGACAGCCTCAATACAAATTGATCGTGATACTTTTTGTGTATCCCCACCACTGCTAGGGAAAAGAGGCACTAATCGTTGAATAGGTGTTTGACACGCTGGACACGCCACGAGGCGAGCACTACTATTACTACTATCACTAATAATAGTAGAAGTAAGAGGTGTTGAATCCATTTCTATTGTGTCATTTAAATCACTTCTACTAAGTAATTGTTGTAGTTTTCTGCGTTTACGAATATATTCTACGCAGCCAATGTGAAGAAGGTGTTGACAAGGTACGAGAAGTACTGCCCGCATTGCCCCATCATCACCGATGGGAACGGCACATTCACAACATTCCATTGGTACTTCAAAAAACATTTTTATACTCTACGCAAAGAAAAAAAAAAATAATAATAATAATAAAATAAATAAATAAATAGAATAATAAGAAACAATTTATTTCCCTCTTCCTCCTCTTCCTCCTCTTTTTTTTTTTTTTTTATCATGAATGGAAAGTTAATGAAACAAACGAAATATATATATATATATACATATATTTTTTTTTCTTCTATTTTACATTAATGCCTTAAATAAGGGTACATAAAAAAAAAAAAAAAAAAAAGGCACATGAAGAAACAAATACACACACGAAAAGAAATAAAGAGAAAAGTGGGGACAGAGAAATAATGATATAGAAAAAAGAAAGATTGTCAAAGATTAAATTCGACGCTTTAATTTTGGTGGTGGTGGCACCTTCGCAGTATTTACTATTGTAAAGAATTTTAATTTTGGTGCTCGTATTGCCATACGTTCTAGTAATTCTGCTGATAATGAGGAAGTTTGATCAACATTCGCTAATGTGAGTGATTGTAACGCAGGGAAATACATATTTTGTTCAGCATCTTCTGCAGGATTTACATTAGTTTTCCGTGTAGGTTTTCGCGTTTTACTCTCTCGTGGTGACCTTGTTTGTGGCTGTTTAAGTTCCTCAAGAATATCCATATTAGAGAGATTTAAAGTTAATTCCTGTAATTCTGGGAAAGGTTGTGATGGTAATAAAATTCTTATAAGTGTCTCACGTGGTAGTGCACACCATAATTTTAAACGCCATGATCTATTTGGGGTCCTTAACATATCAATCATATCATCATGCATTATTATTTTTCCTATTTTAATTCCTCCTATTGTAGTTGTTGATTGTGATGTTGCTAATGTGGTTTTTGTTATTTTTGGTACTGACAATGGTGAAGGGGACGATGTTGTAGTATTATTATAAGATGTGAGTATTGCCTGATCACGACGAGATCCCACAACAATTTCTTCCAGCGCAGGAAGTCGCTGCCACCACCCCGGCGTCCATGGAGATAAAAAGAGATCTATTCCAATTTTAAGTGTTTGCAAGCGGGGGGCCACACAGTGAAGATCACTAAAGAAATACTTTGGTAACTCCTCCCATATAACTCCTCTCAAGTCAAGAAACGTCAGTCTTGGCATGGATTTTACAAGTGAAGGAAATATATGGGAACTACACACCGGTGGCACTACCCGCACTGATAGAGTTGCCGCATATTTAGAATCACACAAACGAAGATGACGCACTAATTGCCCTCGTGTCTGGGGTGAAAAAAAAGCACATAATCCATCAACTATTGTGTGACTTGAGAGTAAATGTAGAGGAATCATTGTTGGTACAATTACTGCATTTGATGGTGTCATTGCAATTATAAAGCGTCGAAGACGTCGGCAAACACCTGATAAATACATCACATCTCTTGAATAATCACCTAGAAAGGAATAAATTATCCGTAGTACATTATCGTCAAGTACTGCAAAATTATCACGCATTACCGGAATAGTTTGAAGCTTTAGCAGTGATGCACGAGCTTCAGCGTGAGGGTCTGGTCGCAGCTGTTGCTCCAAAAGTTCCTCAAAATTCTTATATCGCATGATGGATAATTTACTTTCCCAGAATCCTTGATTATTTTTTTCTAAAGATAGATTATTGCAAGTAAAACTGGAAATCAGTGCGGACTCTGTTAGTGCTGCATCCACTTGCGCTACAGCAGCAACTGCACGATTACGATGTGAACGAACAGTAGAACCCTCAGACATTACTGCTACCATTATACAAAGAATTACACAACAACAATTACTAAGAAGGATAAGATGAAAAAAAAAATAATAATAATAATCCCTGACAATTTTTTTTTTTTTTCTATACTTATTTTCAGCAATAAATGCTTCTCTTCACCTTTTTTTTTTTTTTTTTTTTTTTTTTTTACGTCAGAGAAAACTTTAAATTGCTTTTACTCTAATAAAAAAAAAAAAAAACCCAACTCTTTTCCAAACAAAAAAAAAAAAGGATCAAAAACATCAGAAATTATAATAAAAATAGCATAAACGACAAAAAAAAAACTCCAAAAAAGGATAACAACAGCCAAGCACACACACATACAAAAAAAAAATAATAATAATAAAATAAAAGAATATTAAAGTGTGTACGTAAAGAAATTGTCACAAGTCACTCATGTACGACACTAAACAAATCAAGAGAAAAAAAATAAAACATTAATATTTTGGGCAAAAAATAAACCTCCAACCAACCCTTCTCACCCTTTTTTTTTTTTTGATATTTTCTTTTACTTTTGTTCTAAAGATACAAACACAGAGACACGCATATAATCAAAAAAAAAAAAAAAAAAACATTTTTGATTATTGTTTTAATTTCGCGTATTTTCATCTTTTTTTTTTTTTTGCTTTCTCTTTTGATGCCCGTTTTTTTTTTTTTTTTTTTTTTTTTGTCCCTACCTTGTCTCTTCTTTTTCTTCATTTTTTTTTTTCTCTTTTGTTGAGGGAAGAGGGGGCTTTACCTCCTCATTTTTTCACCTACCTATTATAATGCCTATGCAAAAAGAGCTTGTGCGCGTTCTTCCTCCAATTCCTGTGTTGTAGCCTTGATGAGTTTCTCCACATTTGGTGTAATCTTCACTCCCTCCACAATCCGCCACTCCCCCGCCTTGCAGGTGACAGGGAAAGAGAAGATAAGTCCTGCAGGGACCCCGTATGGGTTACCATCACTCTGGACCGCCATGGACACATGTACACCTTCTGGGGTACCGAGGAGCCAATCACGCACGTGATCGGTGATGGCCTTCGCGGCTGAAAGTGCAGAGGAGAGGCCGCGAAGTTTAATGATCTCCGCTCCACGCTGCTGAATTATTTTTATAAAGTCTCCATCAAGGAAAGCATCATCCTTTACAGCCTCACGTGCTGGCACACCCTTTACGAGGGCATTATTGACATCCGGCACCTGTGTACCACTGTGATTACCCCAAATAATGCAATTTTTCACATCCTCCACACGAGAGTGAGAACGCTCGGCTACGAGTGCCGTCACACGATTGTGATCAAGTCGTGTGAGTGATGTAACATTCTTTGGATTAAGTTTACCATTGGATGCCTTCAGTAACACAAGAGCATTGGTATTCGCTGGGTTACCAACAACGCAGACGTGGCAGTTGGGGGCGGCCACTTCACCGAGGATGCGTCCCTGCTCCGCAAAGATCTTCGCGTTTGTTTGCAGTAAATCTTTACGCTCCATCCCAGGCTTGCGTGGGAAGGCGCCGCAGAAGATTGCCACATTCACACCAGCGAAGGCAATCTTTGCATCATGTGTGATGAGGACGTGGTCGAGCAGTGGGTAGGCGCAATCCATCAACTCCGCCCGCACTCCCTCGAGAGCCTTCTGCGCTGGCTCAATATCAAGAAGATGAAGCTCTACACGCTGCGTCGCCCCAAGCATGCGGCCACTGGCAATCAGTGGAAGTAGGGAGTACCCAATCTGCCCAGCTGCACCAGTCACAACAACCTTCATACTCTGAATCATGGATTACAAGTTAAGATTTTTCTTTGTTATTTATTTTTGTTGTTTTCTTTTTTTTTTTTTTAATGTTCAAAATAATTTCAAAATTAAAATGAAAATACAAGCGGTTAGGGGAGGTAAAGAAAGAAAAGGAATATTTTTCTTTTTTAAGATTAATAGAATGACAAGAAAGGGATGATAGGAAAAAATAATAATAATAATAATAATAAATGAATAAATAAAAGAAAACCCCAATCCGGTATAATTTTACTTTCACTCACTCCTTCACTCTTTGTCTCTCTCTTATTCTTTTAAAGCTTTAAAAAAAAAAAAAAAGAGAAAGAAAAAAAAAGTAGTCTCTTTCTACATCTGTATAATTCTATGCTTTTGTGCAAAAAAAAAAAAAAAAAAAATGTCGCACAAAGAAAACAATTATATCTTTCTTTTTCTCACCCTGTATCTTTAACCTCACACAGCCTTTCTTTTTTACACTTATATTCTAAAAGCGCTTGATTAGAAAAAAAAAAAAATCATATCTTTCAGAGAGTACATG
This sequence comes from Trypanosoma avium, assembly GCA_030849755.1. NCBI lineage: Eukaryota > Euglenozoa > Kinetoplastea > Trypanosomatida > Trypanosomatidae > Trypanosoma > Trypanosoma avium. The sequence goes on from JASANY010000718.1 coordinate 27,419, forward strand.
AATCACCAAACTGCAATGTAGTGCGTACATCATCTTCATTGCACGGACATCCAACTAATAGTGTACGATCCACACGATCAATACGGCCACAAATATCGAAACTAACCTCATCATGAAATGAAAGTGCCACATCCTCATCATTTGCCATAAATCCTGTACGTACTCCAATACTAATAGCTCCACAACTACTATTATAATTGCAAGAAGAAGAAGAACTATTCAAGAGGGACCACACTTGGGGTTTCCCTGTGTTTCTCCAACGCTCCTTCGCTAATAAATTCTGTGTAGCTAACTCCGTGGCCACATTTCCCGCACCTGTGAGACGCCGTATAGTGTGATGACCGTATCGAAGTTTCAGTGAGCAACAAGGGGCTAGCAGCTCTTCAATAGAATCTGCAGTACTATTTTGCGCCATCTTGACAGCTACATGGCGTAACTTTTCATTATCTAATGAAGACTGTACAACTTCAAGCAACGATTGTGCCTTTTTAGCAACAACTTCCTTTTCTTTATCAGATTGTTTCATAAGTGAAGCATATGTGTTTTGCAACACACGACAGCGAGAATCTCGAGAAATTCCCTGAAGGGACTCTACCCATTGCAGCACTAATTCATCAAATTTAGCTGGTCTCATTCTTGTACATTACACCTAATGAAGAGAAACAAAAAAAAAAAAATAGAAGAAAAGATAGAAATTCAATTAGGTAATCCATGTCAAATTAAGAGAAAAAAGGTTATCACATAAGTGGTGGAGTGGAGAAAACCACACACAGATAAAGAAATATGAGAGAGAGATAGATAGATAGATAGATTCTCTTTAGGAATATATATTTTTTTTTTTTTTTTTTTTATAAATAAACAACAGAATAAAAAAAAAAACAAAAACCAATAATTTCTCAATGGCAGTTTGAAGAGTAGGACGTACACTTTACTTCTTTATGCCTTGGTAGCCTTAGCCTTACGTGCGG
>JASANY010000719.1:0-28642 GCA_030849755.1 Trypanosoma avium
TCCCGTAGGTGCGACACTCAAGAAGAAGTAAATTGAGAAAAGAGGGAGAGGGGAAAAAAGAGCATACCCAGATTTAGTGTAGTTCTTACACTCCCTGTTGTCTCCTCCTCCTCCTCCTCTTTTTCTTTTTTTTTTCTTTGTTTGTTTCTTTGAGAAAGCTTTGTCTCTTGAGGACCATACTTCTCTGTTATTTTCATTTCTTTTTTTTTTTATGTTTTGTTTTAATTTTTGTAAACTTCTTTGGTGTTTACCACTATTTGGTGTTGTATCTACCCCTGTCGCTACAACCAATACCAAGGTATAATTACTAGTATTATTCCTTGTAGTAATTGTTGTAGGGTGAATAAAATATATATATATATATAAATATATATGTATTTTTTTTTTTTTTTTTTTCCTTTTATATCTCTTTTTTTTTTTTTGTTTTTTTCCTTTAAAAGACGACTACTTTTGTTTAGAGAGTAGAAAGTAGAAAAATTGAAGAATGATGCGACTGCCTCTACAGCAGCAGGAGGAAGAGGATAAAATGCATAATCACTGTACTTTAGTTTACAGTGATGTGGAGGAGCGAGACTCTGTTATTCGACGGCTTCCTGCCTCTATTCAAGCTATGCTTTTGAAAGCTGATCATTTTTTGTCAACTCAAGAAATTGAAATTTTATCAGGAGCAACAGCGGATCATCGATGTGAGGCTCTTCGGATGTTCTTTGAAGGTAAATCCGCAGACGAAGCGGTATCTTTTCTCCTAAACGTGAGTAGTCATAAGGAGGTTAGTGAAGAAAAAATACGTAAATCTATAAAGACAACTCCAATGGATCCACCCACGAGGGCAGCTACAATGAATTCAGTAAGTGAAACTATTATTATAAATAAAGGAGATAGTCCTAGTCCCACAATTAGTACTAGTAGTAATATTAAAAATAGTAGTTCTTCTCCTGTTAGTGATGGACTCGATACAACACAATGTCTTGACCCAGGGCGACCTACATGTCCAAAACGTGGAGATTCATCTGAAGCGCCGTCACCGTTGCGTATTGTTCCAATTCCGCGTCCTAGAGAAAGAACTGCAGCATCATTTGATAAACCTTCGTATATATTGCAGAAAAATTACTCATCACCACTAGGTGAAGTGACTGTTAACACCGCTACTAACCCTATAAATTCTACAGGAACAAAAACAACAACATCAACACGAAAATTATTAGAGTTTAATGAGGTTAAAACAGCTGGTAACAGCAGTAATCGTACAACACCAAATATAAGTCATAAATCTTCAAAAGATTTAAATAAAAAAAATGATAAAAATTCCATAACGGCACACGTGTATGCGATACCCAGGAAATGTCCAGCGTTTGATGATGAATATTATACCTACATTGTACACCCAAAACGTTTAAAAGAGTTAGAGATGCAAAAGGTTACACCTGAAGTTGTTCGCCCTGGTACTATTAACTCTTTTAGACGTCAATTAACAAGTGAAAAATGTAAATTTTCTCGACAAAATATATCTTCAGTGACCCATTATACATCTGCCTCAGTCTTTAGTCGTCAAGTCTCCATTGGTGTTAGTGCGAGTGGGGCACTACACTCCTCACGAACTCACAGTACCTTTCATTCACTTTATAATGAACAGACCCCTTCAACCCCTCGTGTTCCACCACTAAAAAATATTAAAAAAAAGCGTCGTCAAGAAGATGTCTTTATGCGTTTATACTCCGCCAGCACCACTTCATGCTCACCACTGCCCGTAACAGCACGCCTGCAAACTCCTTCGAGGTCAACCCCACGTCTTACAACTCCGCGTAGTGCCCGAGTGCAGCGAAATCCTCTCCCACTTCCATCTTCTTCTTCTTCTTCTTTTTTTTCTAAGAAGTTATCTGAGGCGCCATTGACGCAAACGAGGGGAAAGATTTCTACTGCAATCCCACTCTCACGATGTGACACTACTACACGAATTCATCGAACGGTAACTGTTACAAATTATGATTACGACAATAATAAGAAAAATAAAAATAATAACATCAACCCTCAATATGCCCGTACACGCACCTGGAGTTCACGTCGCGAGGTGTAAATAAAACACTTTTCAAAAACTTTATGTTTCACACAGAGAGTAATGTGGAAAAAGGGTAAACTCTTTTACCGCATGGAAGGAAAGCTGAAGCGGTCAGAAATTTTGACTACAATACGATGAATTTATACTATCAACGTTATTTCCTCACCTGTTTTCCTTTTTTTTATTTTTAAGGATAAGCTAACGATAAAAACGAAACAGAAACAACAACCAAAATATTTAAAAAAGAACTCCCCCCCTTTTTTTTTTTTTTTATTGTACAAGATACTTTCACTACTTTTTTTTTTTTTTTTTTAGAGTGATCAGAAGAGAAGAGAATTGATGAGTAAAAGGAAAAGATATATACATCTATATCTTTGTCTTTTTTTTTTTCTTTTTTTTCTTCTCTTTCTCTCTGTTCCTGTACTGCTTGTAGATTAAATTAGATGCGCGTTACGCTTCCGTACTGTATGATTACTAAATATATTTTGCTGATGTGTATTGGCTTTTGTCTGAATACCTCCTGTTTAAGCCTTCTAGAATTAAATAAAACTAAAGGCTATTTTTGAGAATTTCCCATCCCAGTTCATCCCCTCTCACCCCATCCTTCTTTGATGTCTTTTTATTGTATTGGCATTGCCATTGTTGTTGTTGTTGTTTTTTTTTTTTAATCACTTTACTGAGGTAACTGTGATGTGTCAACACTTGTTTTAAGTGTCTTTTTTGTTTATAGAAATATATTATTTCTCCCCTATTTGTGAGTTTCCATGATATATATATATATATATATTATTTGTTTTTTTTCTACATGCATTTATTTCCTTTTCTCCTTCCTCCCCCTAATACTTTTTACAAACAAATATGTAAAATTCACAAAATTGGAAGAAAAGAAAAGGTGGGGTTAGTCTGTTCTCTCACAGACTTACGCACACATAAAAATACATACACATCGACGAGTATAAGGACCAATAAAAAATTTCATTTATTACAAGGTCTTTATTCGCTGAATAGTGGTAGCGAAAAAAAAAAAAAAAAAAAAAAAATTGCGAAAATAACCAAAAAAAAAACTTAAAAAAAAAGCTCAAGGCGAGAGCCAAAATAAAAAATAAAAAAAATCATATATATATATATATTTAGATATAAAATTTAACCCCTCTCATATTTATGTCTGATTGGAGTAACATTGGATCAACCCTTGTAGGTGAGGAGCAGGGTGGTAGCGGAACTCAGAACACCACAGAAGTGGATTGGTTCTCAAATGAAAATGATATTTTCATCGGTGGCGGCAGCACACTTCTCGTGGACCCGCGGGATGTGCGGCGGGCGGAGACGGCCCCATCAGTCCTGACGATGTTCTCCGCCGATGGCACCCTCTGCGTGGGTGGCAGTCTGGAGGCGGAGGTGGCCCCAGGCGAGGAGTACCGCTACACCCAGGAGTACCACACCCTCTACTACTCCAAGTACCCACGGGACCCACGCATGCTCGTCCCACTCCGCAGCCGCGCGATGGTGGGCAAACGTGGGGCCGAGACTTTACTCCCAGGCCGCGGTATTGGAGCCCTACCAACAGATGAGGGGAGAATACCGAGTACAGGTGACGGCGGATATAACTCACAGGATACTCCAGGAACTGCAACAACAATAGAGGAGAAAGAAAAAGGGGCGGCATTTGCAAAGAGTGTTCTGGAATCTATTTCTCATAAACAAGCAAAACAAAAACAACAACATGAGGAGGAAGAAGATGAGCATCATCAAACTATATCGAGTGTAATGACAGGGCAAAATTCTTCAAATCAACCTATTGATGGTAATTCTGCTAATACAACACCAGGAGAAGGTTTTTTACAATTTACTATGGATAATAAAATGGGTGACGATCCTGCTTTACATCATCAAGACAGTTTAACAATGCGATCTGTACGTCTAGGTGGTACAGCCGCACGTCGCCAGCAACGTGATGGAACTAATCGTAATTTTCAAAATGGTAGTACAAAGAATAATACACGTAAATCTATAAATGGAGGAGATTCTGGAAATGTTAAATCTTCACGTGATGAATTTGCACCAATACGTGATTTCCTTGATGGTACACGTACAGATTTTTCTTTTGATGATATCAAAGGATTTGTTGTATCATTAAGCAAGGATCAAGATGGTAGCCGTTTTATACAGCGTTTATTGGATGAAGAAAATAATATTGAACCTATATTTCTCGAAGTTCTTCCAAATACGTGTGAATTAATGATTGATGTCTTTGGGAATTATGTTCTTCAAAAATTATTGGATGTATTACCTATGGAAAGTGAAATGTCTGAACAATTAATGGAAAAAGTAAGGGGAAGACTTAAGGAATACTCTTTTCAGATGTATGGATGTCGTGTTATACAAAAATTTTTGGAAAGAGCCTCACCAGAATCACGTAAAGAGATGTTACTAGAGTTAAAAGATTCTTTGGTAGAATGCGTTTTTGATCAGAACGCTAACCATGTAGCACAAAAAATTATAGAAGTAATGCCAGAAAAGACACAATTTATAACGGAAGATTTTATGCCACGTCTTAAAGCATTGTCACGTCATCCATATGGATGTCGTGTTTTACAATGTGTATTTGAGAAATGTTCACCAGTACCTGAAGTAAATATTCGTCCAATTTTGGAAGCAGTATTTGAAAATGTTCATGAATTTGTAATGGATCAATATGGTAATTATGTTGTACAACATGCTATGCTAAATGCTCCAGAAGATTTACGTCGTCGTTTTGTAGAACTTTTAATTCCACATGTTTATGCTCTTTCTTGCAGTAAATTTGCTTCAAATGTAGCAGAAAAAACTATTGTAAAAGCTAATGAAGAAGAATTACAACGTATTGTTGAAACTCTTACACGTCCATTGGGAAGTACTGAAGATGGTAATTACCTTGTACTTATGATGCAAGACCCGTATGCGAACTATGTTGTACAACGCCTTCTTCAACAAGTAAATAAACCACAACAACAACATATTGCTGAACAAACTCGACCTCATATTATGAATATTCGTCGTTCTGTTTATGGACAACATCTTGTACAAAAAATGGAAAGTATGGGTATGTTTTCATGTGTAGAAGGTACTTTATTATTTAATAATAATAATAATAATCCTCCACATTACCGTGAACCCAGTAATAATTTGGGAGGAAGAGGAACTGGAAAGAAAAACCGTCTAGGGGCAGGAGGTCGTGGTGGCGGTAGCAATAGCAGTACTCGAAGTCGTTCAACTCCTCATAACAATAATTTGATCCCCAATGAGCGCCCACCAGCTAGTGGAATGCACTATAATAATAATAATAATAATAATATTAATAAAAAATCACAGGGTGGAGCTGCAATGACAGTGGCTGGAAGAGGAATGTTGCCGCTAACAGCTACAGGCTCTAGTTACGGATACAGTTACATGGCAACACCGCCTGATATTATGCTCGCACCCCCACAACAACAACAACAACAACAAATGGTGGCCCCTAGTTTAACAATTGGAGGACAGCCTTGCTATCCAGGAATGATGCCACCACCCCTACAGCAACAACAACAACATCAACAACAGTCATTTACATTACAAGGACAAAGTGATAATTACAATACAATGGATATGGGGGTAGCGCCGCAACAGCATCAGCAGCAACATAATATTCATAAAGGAAATGATGTTTACACAGCAAATACTTTTTATACTAATGGTAATGGTCTTATGGGGCATCCCCAAAATGATGCTTGGGGGCAACCGTTTCAACCCTTCTCTCAGTCTATGCCTCAGACAATGTTGTACGGAAATAATACCCCTAATACTTATTCTGATTTAAATCCAGTATTCCAGCAAGGGCGTTATAATCCAGTTAACCTTCCTCAACCACTATCAATGCAATATCAATAGTAAAATATTAGAAGTAGAGTTCATTTTGGGTGGGAGGGTAATATGACAAGATGTGTGGGGAGGTGGAAAACTTGCCGCTACCATGGGTAAGGGTTTTTATCCCTGCTTTTTATTTATTTATTTATATATATTTTTTTTGTTTTGTTTTGATAGGATTCTAATTATTCAAAAAAGTAAAAGAAAAAAAAAAGAGGAAATTGTCATCAAAAAATATATGTATATATATATATTTTTTTTTTTCCCCTTCTTCTTCCACTTTGCCTACAGGGTAACCCGCACACACAGGGCAAGAGACGTACGTTTACACTATAAAAACAACTTGAATTAAGCCAGCAAAAAAGAGAAAGAGATGATGATGGAATGTTCGAAATTCATCCTTGAATGGAAATTTTTTTTTTTTTTGTTTTAGTTTTTTTATTTGGATGGAAGGAAAGTAGGGGCACTCCATCGCTCTTCTTGGCGAATTGACGGAGCTTCAGTGGATGTAGAAAAGAATGTTTTGGGCCTAGACCCCTCACGATTGAGTGTTGTTTCTTTTTTTTTTTCTATTTCATTGTATCCCTTAGTTATTTCGTTTGTTTATGTTTGTTCGTCTTTTGCTATGTATTTTTGAGTGGATTTTTTTTTTTTTTTTTTTCTTCTTTGTTTTTTCTTCTGTTTATATTTATTTTTGATTTTTGTGCTTTTTTTTTTCTGGTTATTATTTATATTTATACTGCCTCCCACTTTTTTGAAAGAGGAAGTAAGTTCTTTTTTTTTTTTGTTGTTGTTGTTGTTGTTGTTGTTGTTGGTCTTTTATCTTTGTTGTTTTTGTTTTCGCTATCTCCTTCTTTCGATTTCTTAATTTAAAATTAAATTCGAAACAGAAAAAAAAAAAGTACGGGGAGAGAGGATTTTGTGATTCCAATTTAAAAAAAAAAAAAATCGTGTGAAAAATTAGTATTAAATGATATAAAAATATATTTTTGTTTACATTACATGTATGTGTATTTTTTTTTTTTTTTTTTGTTTTGTTTTTTTTATTATTATTATTATTATTTTTTTTTTTTTTTCATTGTGCTTTTGTTTTTCCCCTTATTTTTCATGTTTTTTTATTTTATTTCTCAATTTAATTCCTTTAATTTGGTGCTGTTTTGCTCTCAATAAAATGAGGTGGTGTGACCAAGAAGAGGGGAAAGACAAAAAAATATTTATAAATATATGTATATGTATATATATAACACGAAAATAAAATAAAAATGGGGGTAAAAGAGGTTATTTACAACAATAACAAAAAAAAAAAAAGGCGTCTGTTTTTTTTTTTTATTATTTATTTATTCTCCCTACTTGCTTTCTGCGTTGTGCCTTTTGTGTTGTTCGCATTGCAAGAGGTTTTTCAGTGCATGAGGCTCAATATCCCTTCTACTGCTTTATGGACTAATTCTGATGTTCAATGTATTTAATTATTTGATGTATCACGTGCGTTTTTTTTTTTTTTTTTGTTTGTTTGTTTGTTTGTTTTGTTTTGTTTTTTCTTATTATTATTATTTCTTTTTTTTTTTTTTTTTTTACTGGTGCACAGCCATTTAAACACAGAAACATTGGCAAGGAAAGATATAGACTGATAAATAGCAGTAGCGTTTGAGCATGCTGTGTTACATCGCGCTTATAAGTGCGCTTTTTTTGTTGTTGTTGTTTGTTTGTTTTGCTCTCTTTCATCTGATCTTTTTTTCTTTGCGTTTGCTTTCTCATTCTCCCTCTTTCTGATGTTTTTTTTTTTTTTTTTTTTTTGTGTGTGTGTGTGTGTGTGATAGGAATGATTGTAAATAGTTTGAACTTATATATATAATTTTTTTTTGTTTTGTTTTGTTTCATTTTCCCCTCTTGGCTCAGTTACTTCTATATTTCTACTGTAGTCTAATTTTGTTTCTTTGATCTTATCTTCCCCATCCCCACCCCCTCCTTCAAACTATTATTATTATTATTGATTGAGAAGCTGCTATTTGTTTCTATACGTACGTTCTTTTGATTATTCATGCAGAGAAGCCAGAGGTCAAAAAAGAAAAAGAAACAAATGGAAAACAACAACAAAAGCAAACTAAAGAAAAAAAGGAAAAAAAATCAAGAAGTTTTTTTGTAAGGTGAAATACCAGCAGCTGCCTCAAGATGCAACTAATAGATATCATGGAGTTATACTCTATATTTACTAAAAAAAAAAAAGCGTCAATTTTTTTTTTTTTAATCGGGATGGCATGATACCCCGCACCTCCCACTTAACCTTCTTTCATTTGGTTCTCTTCTTTCAACAGGAAGAAGATATTAGAGAGAGAAAAATAGAATAACTGCCGAAGAGCAGCGCATGGCTATCCATATATCTAATTCTTTCTTATTGTGTCTCTTTTTTTTTTTTTTTTTCTTTTTGAATTTTGTTTACCCCTTGCTTAATGCGAATTCATACATAGTACTCTTAATAGCAAAAAAATATTTTATATATATTTGTTATATATGTGTGTAAGAAAAAGAACAGCTATGATGTGGCTTGAGACACGTATCAATAGCACTGCAAATGTATGATGAAAAAATTTGTGGTCTGTCAAGGGATTGTTTTATGAGAATATAATAAACACAGAGAAGGGTGCAAACCCTAATGCAGCCCTTCTCTGCTCTAATTGACTCTCTTACATGCCATCGTTTTTTTTCTTTTAATTTTTTTTTTTTTTTTTTTGAATTTATATATATATTTTTTTTTTTCATTGTTTCTCCCGATTTTTCTCATTTTTCTTTTTTGTACATCCGCTTCTTTTTTCCACCTATGCCTTGCGTATTTCTTTCTGTGTGTGTTCCTTTTTTTTTTTTGGTTTTGTTTTAATTCTACTCCCACTCTACTTTCAAAACTTTTTCTTTTTTGTTTTATCAAACATCTTTTCCGAGCGATAGTGAGGTGGGGGGGGGACGGTTGGTAAGTAAAATATATTTATCATCTCTCTTATGGACATGCACGCAATCTATTGTGTAAACTTGTGAGAGTTTAACAGAAACCCCTTCTATACATATATATATATTATAATAATAATAAAAAAAAGAAAAAAAAACGATGCTAGACTCCTTACCTTCTTGAAGTGTTGTCTGCGTGCTTGTGTGAGTTTTATTATTTGTTATTTTTTTATTTATTATTATTATTATTTATTTATTTATTTTTTTTTTTTTGTGTGTTTGTTTATGTATGCTCACTGCTTCTTGTAGCCCAGCTATAAGTTTGTCACATCTATGACCCTCTTTTTTTTCCTTTAATTTCTATTCATACTCATTCTTTTGAATTCTTTTTTTTTTTTTTTTTCCACATTTAGCAAGGAAAGGAGGTCGAGGAAACGAAGAAAAGTAAAAATTTTAAGAACCTCTGCAACACTTTACTCCAGCTGCAGGAGACATTTGTTGGATTTTTTTTTTTTTTAGAGAGAGCAAAGGAAAAAAAAAAATATCTGTTAGAATGTTAGGAGACCTAGAGAGGTCGCGTCGACTTTATCAGATACTCCTGCTCCCTGACTTCAGTGGTATTGAAGATGTGCGTCAGGCGTACAAAACCCTCGCGTTGAAATATCACCCCGACAAAAACCTCCACGACCCATCGGCGGCGGAGAAATTCCGTGACGTGCGTGTGGCGTATGAAATTCTCTCAAGTGTGGAGAGAAAACGAAAGTACGACTGCACCCTCCGCCTCTTTCAGCCGCTGGGCCCCAACTCCTTCACTCCAGGGGCCCCCCGCACCCCACGCGCCACAGGCCCCGGCGAGGGCGGCAACGCGACGAGTCGAATTTACGAAGAACTGAACGCCTACGCGGCACGACGGGCGGAGCGGGAGCGGCGGCGGGCGGCGAGTGCGAGTGCGAGCACCCCACGCGGGGATCGCGCCTCACAATACACAAAAGAACAGAGAGAGTTCTTTAGAAAACGTGAGAAGGAGCACCGCGCGGAGCTGCGCCGGCGCCGCGAGCAGGAGCGACGTGAGCAGCGGGAACGTGAGATGAAAGCACTGCGGCGGGAGCAAGAAAATAAAGAAAGATTGCAGCAGCAGTGTGCTGAGAGTGCCGCACGTAGGGCCCACTCCTCGACTGGTGTGCGACGTACTTCACCAATTCCAGCTCCCGCTCCAGAATATCAAGTAAGGCGTGAAAACCACAAGAGTCCTGCAAAGCCAAATTCATCGCGTGAATTTCATCCAAGTTCAACTTTACCAGATACTGTGCGTCCTATTCCATCACCTCGTCCACGACGTGCATCCTTTGATCCAGATGGAGATCGAGTGGAACGTCTTCGTCGCGAAAAAGAACGTCAAGCAGAAGTACGAAAAGCAGAACAGGAAAAATACTTGGAGCGACTCATGAAGCAACGCATACGTGAGGTACGACTACGTGAACGTGAAGTTGAGGAAGCGGAAAAGCAAGAACGCGAAAATCAACGTCAATTACTTTTTATGAATGAAAAAAGTGAAAGAGAACAAGTAATAATTCCACAAGAACAGTTAGAACGTAGACGATTGTGGCGAGAGTATGAACAAGGTATACGACGTTGTTTATTGGTTCTTCGTCTTCGTCAAGCCTTAGAAATGGAAAATTCCCGTAGACTAAATATTGGGAAGGAAGCTAAAATACAGCAGAATTTTCTTTATTTACAGACTCGAGAAGCATGGGGACGAGCTTTTTGTGTTGCCAATGAAAATAGTGCGTGGGAAACTTTAATTTCTTGGTATATTCAAAGATTAAAGGTGATATGTATACAAGAACAAAAATCATTTATCCGAAAACAGTGTACTATATATGATAATTTAAACTTTAGTGAAGCAATAGAATTTAATTTAATTAAACTACAAAAACAGGAAAATGCAAATCGATTGTGTATGTTTAAAGAATATATTGAATTGTTGCATATTCATCGAGGTAGTTTCAAAGAAATAGAGAAACAGATATTGGTGAAAAATGCATTAATAGATCAACGAGGTATTATTGATTATGAAGAACATTTAGAACGTATTTCTTTGCAAATTATTATTCACGAATGGATTAATCGTTATATATTGTATCAAGAAGAACAGGAAAATATTTTAAAATTAATTAAAAAACGCGCTTCTGATCGGTACGCGAGGCAGCTCGCCGCGGAGGAGCGTGCACGATTAACAGAACGTAGGGCCAATGCCTCTACTATTGCCGCGTTGCAAGTAGAGATTCAACGACTTAAACGCGCTCTACATGCCGCCTCCATCCCAATCCCGCAAGAAAAAAATAATTATCAACAGACCCCCGTCTCTCCTCTTCGTCTGGAGCCTTTTTTGAAAGATGGTTTGCCTCTCACACCACGTAGTGGAACTGAAATTGTGCGGAATAGTGCTGTCAACAAGGGTGGCACCCCACGCCCAGTCCGGCCTATAGTTACAAATGTTAAGGGGAAGTTAGTGGAAACTAATAATAATAATAATAATATTAATGATAAAATCAGGGGACCAAGTGGCCCGAGGCGGGCGACACCTTTAGACACTATACCACACACAAACTCCTCCCCCTTGTGTGATCGTGGAAGTAATAATTTGGCAGAAACAGCACCATCATTAGTTTTGCCAATATTTGATTTTACATCATATCTTCAACAAAAGAGGGACTGTGCATCCTCGCGTAGACCACAGTCGACGCAACGTTCCTATACTCGCAGTGAAACTCGTTAAATAACATCATTAAATGTTAATGACTATAACCCTCAACGTAGAACCCATTTATACATAAAGGTAGATAAATTTGACGGGGTACAACGAACATTTTTTTCTTTGTTGTTGTTGTTGTTCTTGTTACTTCTCTTCCATACCTGTTCCTCTTATCAATAACTCTTTATATATATATATATATATATTTTTTTTTTTTCGTAGATGGCGGAAAAGCAAAAAAAAAAAAAAAACACTCTATATGTTTTTCTTTTTTGTTTTTGTTTTTTGTATGTTTTCCTTCCTTCCCAAACCGTTTTTCTTAGTGAGGGTCTTCACTCTTTACTTATCTCTTTTTCGAATTCTTTTTTTTTTTTTTTTTTCTCTTATTATATATTTCTTTTAGTTAAAGTTCCTGATTTCAAACAGCCCTTTTCATGTTTCTTCATTGCAATTTTGCGGTCTCTTATTATTATTTTTTTTTTCTTTCGTTTTGTTTTTTGAGCGGGCGTCTAAATATATATATATATATATAACTGAAATTACTATATATATTTATATATATTTTTTTTTAATCATCTTCTTTTTGATTTCATGGATCTTTTTTTTTTTTTTTTTTTATGTATACATGGCCAAGATTTATTTTTCTTTGTTTAGATAAGAAGGTGCAGCATCACTGTTGATTGTGAATTTCTCATTTTCAACTTTAGGAAATTTAAATAAATAAGATTCGTTCATTTATTTTTATTATTACAGATATATGACAGATTATGTGTTTAAGTATATTATTATAGGTGACAGTGGAGTAGGGAAAAGCTGCTTATTGATGCAATTTACTGAAAATCGTTTTTCTGCAAAACATGATATTACCATCGGTGTAGAATTTGGTGCAAAAATCATAAAACTATCAAATTTTACTAATGATACCAACAATAGTACTTTGAATGAAAGTAATTTGATTTCCTCTAGAAGTACTGCAACAAATATAAATAATGCTAATGGTAAAGTTATCAAAATTCAAGCCTGGGATACTGCCGGACAGGAACATTTTCGTAGTATCACACGTAGTTACTTTCGAGGAGCTGTTGGTGCTATTCTCGTTTACGATATTTTTAATCGTGAATCTTTTACACATCTTCAAGACTGGCTTCGAGACTGTCGTGAGAACAGTAGTAGCAGCCATATCACAATTCTACTCGTTGGAAATAAAATTGATATTCTTAATGAAAATACAGAAAAGGTACGGGAAGTCAGTACCGAAGAGGGTGCCACCTTCGCGGAGCGTCATGGTTTATTATTTATAGAAACAAGTTCAAAAAGTGGTGAAAATGTTTATAAGGCTTTTGAAATGGTAGCGCGTAATATTTACGAGCAAATACAACAAGGTGTAATTGATGGGGAGGCACTACGCGGAGATAACGGAAGAGTACGAGCAACATTATCCTCCACAACAAACTCTTCCCATGATCAGCAAAAGAGTTGTTGCTAATAAATTCGTTTTCTTTTTTTATTATTTATTTATTTGCGTATACACATGGGAATATTAATTATTTTCATTGTACTTTTTTTTTTTTTTTTTTTTTTAACTCAGAAATTAAATTATCGAGTTATTATTATTATTATTATTATTATTATTATTTTCTTTGATTAATACATTTGTATTGGTTTATTTTAATGTTGTCATAATGGTATTTTCAGACTCTTTTTTTTTTTTTCATACTTGGTATTACTCTTCTTTTTTTTTTTTTTTTTTTCGCCACAAAAAAAAAAAAAAAGATTTAAAAACAATAATAATAATAATAATAATGGGCTACAGTTTCTCGAGGGCGCAAATGGAGGACTACAAAGAACTTGTTAAAGATCGTTTCTCTGAAGAAGCTATTGAGTTTCTTTATCATAAATTTCATAAGGCGGCACCAGATGGTTTAATGACGCCTGTGGAATTTAAACGTTACATTGATAGTACTGGAGTTTACAAAAATTATAAACGAACTCACTGGACCAATACACCTGTAGTAAGTAGAGATCGAGGAAAACAAGAAGATAGAAAAACATCTACACATATTGTAGATCGAGAAATGTATTTACATCTCTTCCGTGGCTACGATCGCGATTGTGATGGTGTAATTTCTTTTAGAGAATTTTTATTATATCATTTGGCGGTAATGTACAGTACAGAGGAACTATTTATTGTTGTATTTAATGCCTATGATGATGATCAAGATGGATTTCTATCACATGAGGATATTAGAAGTACTATAACTGCAGCAACACGATATGTGGGTGACTGTGATGTTGAAAACTTGGAGGTTCAACGTGTAATTGAGGAGGAGGCGCAGCGACTAATGTTATTTTTAGATGTACGAAAAGATGGGAGGGTTCGAAAAGATGATATGCGACTTATCACACAAAAGCATCCAGAGGTTCTTGAAAAAATGAAAAATCTCATGTAATATATTAGATATTAAAAGGTATAAGTAAAATGTGAAATGAAGTCAATAGAGTCCTTTTTGTCCTTTCTTCTTATCTCCATCTTTAGTTCCTTTTATTTGCTAAATATCATTGTTGTTATTTATGTTTTCCATCTATATGGCAAAACTAGAAAAAAAAAAAGATTGTTTTCTTTATTATATTAGTTATGCAATTGTATTTCTTTTGTATTTACTTTATCCCTTTTTGTTTTGTTGTTTTATTTTTTTCCTGTGACTAAAGATAAAAAAATCCCTTAGAAGTCTTTTTTTTTTTTTTTTTTGGTAGTACTCTTATTTAATTAATCTCTTTAGCTTTAATAAACTCAGTTTGATCTTTTTTTTTTTTTTTTTGTGCGTGTGTGTGTGTGTTTTCTTGTTTTATTTATTCTTTCCCCTCATAAATTTATAATTTCTTACAAATAAATATATAAAGGAAGCCAATTCTTTTTTTTGGGGGAGAGGGGGTGGGGGTGAGGTTCTGCCCATTTTTATCCCGTTTTAATATATTAAATCACAGTTTCCTAGATTATTTATTTATTTCTTTATATATTTTAATATATATATATATATTCACATCAACAAGGGGCTTTATTAGGATGCAAAAATCACTAAAAACGAGGGGAAAACGTCGACCAACATCGCGGTCTACTGGCAATGGTACAAAAAGTTATAATCACTGTAAAGATTCATCAGTAAAAAATCATGAACTATTCATTCCTGTTGATTCTAGATCTGATGCTATATTAAAGGGAAAAAATTGTGTTATTGAAAATATTAGTAGTGAAGCGCATCATCAAGTTTCAAGATCTTGTCAACAACTACAATTAAAAAATATTCCAACCGAATTACTTGTTACCAATACTCCCACACGATCTCCAGAAGAGTTTTTACTATCGGATGCAATTATAACGAAGGAAAATTTCCCCTCTGTATCATGCCCTTATTCTGAAGAGAGTAGTACTATTTTAGCAAGTCGCTCGCGTGATCGTAGCTTTGATTCCTGCAGAAGTGTACCAAGTGTTCGACTTTCCCCAAGTGGGAGTAGTCACTCCACTTTCCTTCCCTCTTCTGTAATTAGCAAACAATATAACTCCATCTCACTCAAGGAAGAGGGAATATCTCCTGATTACAATTCATGTACATCACATGTCTCACTGAAAGGAGGAAGAGCATGTTGTTCTAGTGATAAAAAGTTATGTAGTGATGATAAACGAGTAACACCACGGGAGAGTTGCTCTTCAACTAATATTACTGAGGAAGAAGTGGTAAAAAAGCCGCGATCATATCGTAATAGAAAAAAAAAAAATTCTCATACTAATCAAGTTTCACCTGTAGCATTAGCAACAGCTAAGGGTAATCACTTTGATACACCCGAGTCTGTTCCATTGATTCGTATTCAACGAAATCAGTTACAAAATTTTCAAAAAGATAAAATGCATGAAGATCATTTATTAAAAAAAAATAGTAAGAAAAAACTGGCACCTACAAAATTATCTGAATCTTTAATTAAAAAACAAGAGGAGGATGTTATCTTTAAGGGATTAAATATTCAACAACAGCAACAAAAAGAAAAACATTATGGAACAATAACACCTAACATTGAAAGATCTCCAGTGATGTGGCGTACTGGAGGTAGTTGTATCTCTTCCTCACCTAGCACTTCTTTTGATCATCGCCATTCACCTAATTATAATTTTACGCCTGAATTAAGTTCTCAACTATGTCTTCTTGTAGATGAATATATTGTTTCACCTCTATCTCAAATTGTTGAAGTAACTATGCAGTACCGTCAAACACAGATGCATCGTTTGGCAGAATACCTGAGGGAAGCTATAATTGAAATAGCTCGAAAAAGGGGTGTAAAATATGGTGATATACGTTATCATATATTCGGAAGTGTTGCAATGTGTACTGTTTTACCAGATGGTGATAATGACATGACGATTGAAGTTGATAGACTTTTAAATCCTATAAAAATTGGAGGAGAAAAGGGAGAAAATGCTCCTGATAATCATGATAGTAGCTGTAGTAGTACTAGTTCTAGTGGTGTAACATTTTCTCAAGCAGTGTCTGTTGCAGGTGGTGAACTTCTCTCTAGTATAGCAGATTTTTTGAGACAACATAATCAATCAGTTTATGTTGACGCCCTTGTCCTTGCGGAGGTACGTGTTCTGAAATTAGTTATGGAAGGAAATAGTTATGATATTACAATTGGACAGCTTGGTGGTGTCGATGGTGTTCGTTTTTTACATGAAATGGATATGATGATCGGATGTCAACACCTTCTAAAAAGAACATTATTACTTCTTAAGGCTTGGTGTTGTTATGAAGCACATGTGCTTAGTGGGCAAGGTGGGTATATATCTTCCTACGCTGCAACTATCATGCTTATTGCTATGATAAATACAGTAGAGTTTATTGAAGATGATGATGATGATGATGATGATGGTGATGAAAATGAAAATCACGAAATGGATTCTGAAAGAGTTAAAGGAAAGAGATTTAAGGAAATATCACCTCTCAAACTATTCGCACGTTTCTTAAAATTTTTTGGATATTTTGATTTTGAGCACTATTGTGTTACGATTTTTGGTCCTTTACCATGCTCTTGCATTAAAGGTACTTCATTAGATCTAGGTCTATTAGAGGTTCCAGCGGCTCACGCTCAAATGCAGGATCAGTCTACAAAATTTTCAACTGACAAAAAATTAGAGCTTGAGAATCAAATAATTGATGTTAATTTCTTAGGTCTTACCGCGGAGGGGGAGGCAAAATTTGGGAATTGTATTCGTAGACGGGCAAAACCACTAGTAACTGTGAGTGGAATTAAACACTTGCTCTCTGAAGGTTACATGCAACGTCAACATGTAAAGGTGAATGACGTTCGTTTATTTTCTCAAGTAGGAGGAGTCTTGTCAAGTACTAATACTGAAGAAAATGTTATCACGAACACTGAAGAACTGCGTCTTGACCGTCCTAGTTATCCTGAAGAAGATGAAAAATTGTTGTGTCCTACTTGTGATACCAGTGGATATCCCCTTCGTACAATGAATGTGATGGATCCATTACGGTGGAGTGCTAGTGTATGTCGTGGAGTTTGTCGTAATCACCTACAACGTATTCGTCGAGCCTTCCTAAAAGGTCTTGAAATGTTTGAAAAAGGCTCCATAACTCTTAAGGAAACCACTCCACCATCTTCCACTGCAAGTAGTAGACGTAGTGAAGTAGGTAGTGGAAGTTCAACAAGTATTTGTCAAACAACTGGGACTTGTACTGAATCTTCTGAAATGGCAGCAAAACGAATAAATAATATTTTTTCTATTCGAGAAATTATATTAGAAAGACTTTTTGGACAAACTTTGAGAGTATTAAGAAAATATCATCCAGAGGTTGCCTGGTTAACAAATTCAGCACCACATTTAATACAGTACAGACAATATATGCGACCATCACTTTTTTGTTTGCCTAATTCACGACATATTTTTGATTCACAATTTGTTTTTGAATCCCAAGAAGATGCATCAAATACCAGGGATGATTGTGATGGTGTAAGGCCAAGAGGACTTGGGCTCCTCAGTGATGTCAATATTCATTCCTACTCTCCTAAAAATTTACATCAACATCAAATAAATATGCCAGTAGGTTTAATTCCTATGGCTTCTGTTCAAGTGCCAAACTCTTCCTCTCTTTCTAATACCCATTTAGATTCCCCATCACATACAAATTGTATTAGAGGAGTTGGTTGGGCAGGGGGGGTAAATAATGTTCATGGAGATTCTTCTTTGGGTTCACTTGGTATGCGATCTCACAACGCACGTGGGGTACCTTTAGTGCGAAATAGTAACAAAAATTTCGGGGGTTCAAGGGGACAACGTCTCCCTGCTGGTATTAATAGTGGTTTAATATATACTTCTGAATCTGCTGCCTTTCCATGCTATTCTGGGTATGCAGCCACAGCAAATGTAGGGATAAATTGTAATGGGTCTTTAAAACGTACAGGAGTTGATGGAAGTGTAATGAGCTTCCCGCCATCATCACCATCATCAGATACAAGATTACTTTCTGTTGATCCTTCTCAGCATATTCAAGATTCTTGCAAGTGTGGTCATACGATTCCATTACCGCAAGATAGTACAAATAATTAAAATAATGGTGCTAACACCAAAGCTAGTGGTTCTACTATTGTGACATCTCAGTCACCGATGATGTGCCCTTTTGGTTATTGAATTAGCGTTGGTTTTTTTTTTTTTTTTTCTTTTTTTTTCCTAAGGTAGTGAATTAGCAAGTGAAATTAAAAATCTTTGAGAGTTTGAAAAAAGGGAATTGAATAGAGGAGGAGGGGGGTGGGAAATCGGGTGAGGTCGGTGAAAGACGGTTGAATATGAAGAAGTACTGAAAGAGAATTGATGGTCACCCAATATTGAAAATAGCATATTCTTGTTTTCCTAAAATTGGGTGAAAAGAGGGAAGATTCCAAAGTTCACTCCAAGATTCGAAAGTGTGCTCACATTTCTTTATTTAGGAATTGGAAAGGAGAAGCCCTTGTTCTCATTCAAATATTCTTGAAAAGCCGCTCTTTAGTAGCGCGTAAATACATGATTTATGTAAAATTTCTTTTAAACTTTTTTCAGGTAATGAAAAGGACAGGAGAACCACTACTTATTTTTATTTATTTATTTTAATGTTCCTAACGCTTTCTCTTGCGGTGATTTATTTTGCTCTTTTTGAAATGCCTATACCACATAACCTTATCTAGCAGTTCATCTTTTTTTCTTTTCTTTTCATCCTCCATCATCAAACGATATTTCTTTTTTTTTTTTTTTTTCTCCTTCCTCTCCTGTGACCATTTTTTTTTTTTTTTTTTTTTTTTCGTTCTTGTTTAATATTGATATGTTATATTTCTACTAGCATCAATATCTGCGGATGTCATAAATATGGAACTCAAAATTTTTCTATTTATATATACATATTGCTTATTTATTTGTTTCGGCCTTTTTTTTTTTTAATATATATATATATATATATTTCTCTAGGATGCCTGTGCAAAAAAGGGAAAAAGAGAATAAATCACCCCTGGGCCCGCCTTTCTCTCCACCACTTTTTATACAGCGGGCGCACAAGGTCCTCCAACTTCTTCAGGAATATAATTGTCGTTCCTTTATTGATGCGGGTTGTTCTCGTGGGGATCTTCTACGTTTAATATTAGCCTCACGCCTTTGCGAGCGTTCCTTTTCAAACGTGGTGGCAATTGATTTGAATGAGGACGCGCTTCAAGAGGCTTCTCGCTCAGCCCCACCTTCTGTTTTTTTGTCCCCTGTTGCTTTTCTATCTCCGATGCGTATTGAATTTATTCATGGCGATCTCACTAAATTACCACATCTTCCTCAATTTATTAAATACTCTGATAATCAAGCTGGAAAAAATAATGAAGAAATGAAAAATTTATTGACTTATAAGCCAACTCTTCTGACATCATCTCGATTTGATGCTATCATCTCTATTGAAGTATTAGAACACATTCATCCGAATAATGTACCAGCCTATACGGAAGTAATTTTTGGTCATCTTAAAGCAATGACGGACGTACGCCTCGTTATAATTACAACACCAAATAGAGACCGTAACGTATTCAATTCTATCGAAAAGGGGGATGATAAATTATTTGAAAAAAATAATTCAGATTCATTTAGTAATTTAAAATATTCTCTACCATATGCAGTTCGGAATGAAGATCACAAGTTTGAGATGACTGCAACACAATTTCGACAATATTGTGACTATGTTTTAGAAGTTTACCGTCCAAAATGGGTTTCTTACACATTATTCGGGGTTGGAGATAATTTTACTCAGGGCGCAGTATTTCACGCAGGAGGATCATTTGCCTTTCATCCTTGTATAAGTAATCGAGTTTCATCTAAGGTTAATTTCGAGTATTTAAAGAGTGTTTTAACTCGTAAACGGGATAATGAAAAGCAACATAAAAAATTAAATTCTTTGTTATCCTCCAGTTTTATGACTAATGGGACCCAAATCTTAAATGACAGTGCAAATCGAATCCGCCTCTTCCCTTGGGAAGCTATTTTTGGAGATTTGTCTTATCATTCAGAAGAGTCTATTCTTTTACCTGATAAAGAACGATTTAACTATCGTTGTATTGCTTCTGTAGAAGTGCCATATTTGCCATTATGGAAAAGATTACAAAATTCGGTGCGTGAAACATGTCACTGCGCTGCTAAAGAAGCAAAGCAAAATTCACGAAGTGACTATGTGTTGAATTTCAATGATATGGTAAAAGAATACAAATATTTATTATTTGACCCTCTTCACGCAAGCTTATGTGCGTTTATTAATTGCTTACTTAAACGAGAACGATGGTATAGAAATCAAACGAGGAGAGAAGTACATTTGTTGTCACATTCCAGTAGAAATACTGTGGAAAATATATACTTTATTCTTTATTGGCTTTTACACAAGTGCTGGGGTGATGATACATTAAATCGACTTCTTAAAGATGATACTTATGGTTCTACTGTAAATGCACTCTCTCATGATGAAGCGCGTCTTGTGCTATTTTTAACTGCTATTGATGTATTACCAGGTGCTGCATTACATCTTTCTAAAGTAATGCGTCGCGATTGTTGGTTAGTAGCAAGTTTACGACGGCGGGGATTGAACGGGAAAATAAATACCATCATTTCTGACGATTTACCCCCTGCTGGTGTTACGGCTTCGCCAGAGAATAGATTACGGATGCGTCGGTTCACCGATGCATTATCAGAATTTCAGGTCCCCTTGTATTATTTCAAAAACTAAAAAATAAATTTTTTTTAAAAAAAACAATAATAATAAATGATGTGTTTGCTATTTATTTTCTTTATTATTATTATTATTATTGTGGGGGTGGGCGGGGAATAAGGGTATTTTTTGCAGAGCTCGGTGCAGAATAAGAAGAGACAGTTCCACCCAAAACTCTTTTTTTTTTTTTTTTTGATTCTTGTTATTCAGTAATGGGAGGTTATTTCTCTATGTATTTTCGCCTTTATTTTTTTTATTGTTTTTTTTTTTTTTTTTTCCACAATAAGGAAGGAGGGTATTTTGTAGGTATGAGTGACGCTTCTGTGCCAAGGCATAAAAGAGATGAAAAAGAGGAGGAAAGACGTGCCCGCAAAGAAAGGGAGCGTGCAGAACGTAAAGCAAAGGAACAAAAAGAGTCGGAGAAAAATCCTTCAATAGAAGGTGAAAAAAGGGAGAGAAAGCATAAAAGAGATGAAACAGAGGAGGAAAGACGTGCCCGCAAAGAAAGGGAGCGTGCAGAACGTAAAGAAAGAGAAAAAGAAAAGGCGGAGAAAAATCCTTCAATAGAAGGTGAAAAAAGGGAGAGAAAGCATAAAAGAGATGAAACAGAGGAAGAAAGACGTGCCCGCAAAGAAAGAGAGCGTGCAGAACGCAAAGAAAGAGAAAAAGAAAAGGCCAAACAAGAGCAAGAAAAACAAATGCAGCAGGAACATCATTATCACCATCATCATAATGGTGATGATAGTGAGAAAAATAACAGGCGAGTCTCTATTCGAGATGATGATGTGGTGGATGACGAATTACAAATGCCACCACACCAAGATAGCCATGAAAATCGTAACGCTGCTCCAGCTGTAGAGACTATACAAAAGGAAGAGTTAGCTGCCGCAATGGACGCTGAGAATGACGCGATTCGGCAATCCATTAATGAGGCAAAGGAGGCCGCCCGCCGTGATGAGCGCCGCCGTGCTGAAGAAGATCGGGAACGAGAGGCGATGGAGCGTCGGGAGAAACGTCGCAAGGAGCGAGAAGAGAAACGGGGCCGGCGATCTATTACAGGTGATGAAGGAGAAGCAATGGTGGGTAAAAGTTCAATAGGGGTGGCCGATTTACAGCGACAAGGGTATCGTAATCAGTTTGAGAAAGATCTACAACGTGCCACAGCACTGAGGCGTCTGGTAGACATGGATGATGCATCAGCCCCTCTTGTTGATATTCCCCCGCTTTCACAGTATGATATATACATACGAAGTTTTGGGGACACCGGACGCAAGCAAGCAGGAGTTCAAGCCCCACCAGAGGAAGATCGTGCTGATGCAGAAGCGCAAGCAGAGCGAGTACGAGTACGACACCGCAGCATTGATGTACCACGTGACTTGGGTATTTGTCCTGAACAAAATGTAGAACGCCCAACTCAATTTACTAAAGATGTTATTCATGGCGGTGTTGATACAGTAATGGATGAAAATGATAACGCTGGCGAAACTTCATTAAGTGATCCATCCGGACCGCAAGTTGCTGATAGTGCACTTCTTTCAACTTTTCTTGGCCGTATTTTCCCAGTAATGAGGGCTATTCTAGATGAAAACGATGAAGAAGGTTCCGGAATGGAAGCTATAAAATTAAAAAGTGAAACTCAATTTTCTACTTCGTATACAACTTTTTGCTTCAATGCTACTCGTAATCGACCTGTTATAAAAGTCCTTTTTAATCCTTGTGCACCAACATATTGTGCAGTTTTACATGGAATCAAAGAAGAAGATGGACCATCAACAGAACTTGATCGCTACATGTCTGTAATTCTTATTTGGAATATTTATGATCCTTCTTTACCTGAGAAAGTACTTGTTAGCCTATCTCTTGTTACCTCTATTTGTATAAGTCCAAGAAAACCATATTTAATTTATGCAGGAACTGAAGATGGTTCACTTTGTGTCTGGGATACGCGTGAACCTGAAAGAAATCATTCAACTGCTGGTAGATATCAAACTAATGCTTTCCGACTTCCTTCATTTGCCAGTTCATGGTTACCAGGAAATCATAAAGCTCCTATAGTCGCAGTTGCTGTAGCAGGTTATAATAGCGTAGTAGGTATTAGAAAAGATGAAAATGAGCAATTAGTTTCACTTGATAGCTCTGGTGAGACACATTTTTGGGTTGTTAATGAAAAAGATCAATCGAAAGGAATGATTAGTGATACAGAAAATGGACTTCATATGTTTTCAACAATTAGATTATTTTTGGCAAATTCTAAAAATGATGATCAAACTAGTATCGTTTCAGTAAAACAGGAATCTTTTGCACTTGATTTTGTTCCCGCCGACCCTTCTCACTACGTTGTCGCTTGTGCGGAAGGTGTTAGGCACATCAGTCGTTTTGGCAGTGTGGCCGCACCTTCTGTTTATGCACCCTCTTCGAGATTTTTTGGTCGTCAGATAGCCGTTCCTTCTTGTGTGCGATATAGCGTTCTTGATAGCCGAATTCTTATGGCAGGCTATGGTGATGGATGCGTTCGACTTTTTCTACACTCAGATGGGGCACCGCAACTTTCTATCCCTTTGGGAATTCACCGCATAATGGATATTCGATTTGGCGGGGCTGATAAATGGCTCTCGTGGGTTCTTGATGCGGGTGGAACATTTTATTTGCTCGATTTGGCGAAAAGGGATAAGGAATTTCCAGTCTTTTCGCAAGCGCTTTCCCAACCAGAAACGGGTGTTTGCACATGTTTCGACATTCCGCCGGAGGGGAAGGCCGATACGCGTGTTATTTTGCTTGGATTTGAACGTGGGGTGGCGCAGTTGCATGCCCTCAGCGACGTTGTGCAGCCACCCGCTTCCGATAGAGACGAGCATTGGCTTTAGTTTTTCTCTCCCCCCATTTCTTTTGGAAAAGCAGAAATTGGGAAAGGGGGGGGGCAAAGAGAGAATTTACCAAGTGGTGGAATGCAGCGCTTTTTCTTTTTTCTTCTGTTTGTATGTTTTTCTTTTTTTTCCCCCTCTTTCCTCCCTGTCTTTTGGCGGGCCTGGCCCCCTGCCCTCTGCACCCGAACCGCCCCCTTTTTTTTTTTCTTTTTCTTTCCTCCCCCCTTCCTCAGCAATTCCCGGGCGGCCGGCGTCCCCGATCTCCCTCCCTGTTCCCGGCGCGCCATGCCGGGCGGGCAAACAAAAGAAAAATTAAAAAAAGGGGGCGGGGGACCTCGCACCCCCGGCAACCGCCCCCCGAGCGCGCGCCGCCTGCCCCGCCCGGCCGAGCCCGCTGGGGTTTTTTTCCCCACCCCCTTCTTTGCGCCTTTGCGCGCGGGCATCGCGGGAAGGTTCCCCTTTTTTACTACCATTATTATTATTATTATTTTTTTTTTTTTTTTTTTGCGACGCGGCGGTTCTTTCCGGCGCTCCGTTTGGGTGTTGTTCCCCGATTTTCGCGTTTTTTCAGGAGCGTTTCCGCCGCCGCGGTAAACGGGGGTTCCCGGGGATTCGCGCATTGCCCGCGTACCGGATGTGCATTTCCATTTCGATCAAAACGATTGGAAGATTTTATTTTTTGCAGGGGTGATAACGCATTTTCCATTGCATACACTTAACGAAATGATAAGAGTAATATTACCATTACCCTGACTCCATTAAGACATTTCGCGCATCCTCAATTTTTTCAACAAGCGGATTCCCTTTGCAGTCAATATCAGTCAGTTTTAATGGAAGGACGAACACCTTTAACTGGCGCACCATATTCTACATTTGTTCCACCTAGAGAAATTACACTTTCCGTACGCCCTGCAGATCGTGAGGATGATGAAGGATGGGAACTGCGGGAAATTGAAAAATTTTGGCAACCATTTTCTTGGGGATTAAAAGATTCACCTAATTTTACCGTTATTCATGCTGCAGATAAATATGATTATGAAAAGTTACCATGGTGGTGTTCTCTTAGATTTAATATTCCATTAATAGATAGTTTTGCTAGAGAAAAACATTGTTTAGATATGATTTATCCTCTTAAAGCAAATGGTTATGAATCTTTTGCTATTCCATGGGGTGCAGGACATATGCCCATATTTAATGAGATGCTAATTGATAATGGTTTTGAACAAATAAGTATGTCTTCACTTTTGATTTTTAATTGCATAGATGGTGATGTGAGTGAAGGGGAATATGAAAAAATTTATCGAATTCAGAGAAAAAATGAAAAATTAAATTATTTAGCTTTGGGATTAGCCATAGTTGGTACTCTATTTTTTATGCGTAGTATGGTTACAGTTGAATATAATAAGTAATAGAATTATATAAATAAAAAAATATATTTATATATATATTTACTGTGTGTGTTTCCGTGCATCTCCCACTTATTATTTATTTATTTATTTATTATTATTATTATTTGTTTTTTTAAAAAACCAAACTCATTATTGTTTATTATTTTTATTTGTTTTTTTTTTTTTTTTTTTTTTTTTTTTTTTTTTTAATTTTTAATAATTTTTTTTTTTATTTTTGTTTTTAAAAAAGAGGTGTTGTGGGGAATTGTTTTAACTTTCAAGCTGATCATGCTTTTTCATCGCCTTTGGTAAAACCGCAGAATATAGTTGATGTAAAAAGTAGTGAAGATGTAAACGTTTATTGGACGTCTTTGCCAAATCTAGATGACACCATTGAAACTTTCACATTTGCTGAAGAAGGATTAACTCAGTCACCAAGCAGCGAAACAGATGGGTTAGAAGATATAGTTAGGACACCATTTCAGAATTCTACTTCTAACACAAGTGAAAATATTATTAAAGAAATAAATATTTTTGATGAATTTCAAGAATGCTTAAAAAATACTCCGCTAGAAATTCATCCTTTTCTAAATATGGATGAGCAACGCCTATTGGCTGAAAATGAGAGAATTCAGCGAAATTATGAATTTTTTCTTTCTATGGGACAAGAAAATAATTTGCCACAAAATGAGCTTAATATTTCATGTAAATCTCTTCTTAATGAAGCTCATCGAGTTCATATTTCTCGTGTACGTTATTATAATAAAATATGTCAGAAAAAAGGACTTCCCAAAAAAGATGAGGGAGAAATTAATCGTCAATGGCATTTTATTGAATCAGCAGTGGAAAGAGATCTTTATATGGAGGGTTTTGTTTTCGTTCAACGAAGACTGTCGTGTATGTGTATTTTTAACCCAGATACTGATGAACGTCCTTATTGGGATAATGAAAATCCTCGTGAACAACGTCTCCTTCGTCAAGGAAGAGTTCTGGAATTACTTGAGGAACAAGCTCAAAATGGAGAAAATCCATTTTTTCTAGGAAATTCTAAGAAGAATAAGTCAACATAAGATATATAGTGAACATGATAGGAATATATATATATATATTTATTTATTTATTTATATAATGAAAGAAATATATATTTTTATATAAGTTTACGCATTATTTTATGAACTTTTCTATAGAATTATTATTTTAATGCGAATTAAAAAAAAATATATATATATATTATGATATACAGGCAAAAAAAAAAAAATGATATACAGGCAAAAAAAAAAAAAAAAAAAAATTAAAATAAAATAAAATAAAACAATTTTCGGGACTTGGTTAGAAATAAATAAATAATAAAAGACAAATAAATTTATGTATTTTTTTATTTGTTCTGCATGTCCTTTAATCAAAGAGAAATAAAAGTGACTGAAGAAAAAAATAATAAAGTGATGCAACGGTAAAAATGAAGGGGTGATTAATGCAACAGAAGAAGTTTTATTAATGAAAATTACTCGGAAATATATAATATATACTTATATTTTTTTCTTTACCATGTGCCTAATTAAAAAGAAAAATAATAATAAATATAATAATAATAATAGAGAAAAATATTATAGGTCTTTGGGATTATTATTTATTTATTTATTTATTTCATTCATTTACTATACAAGAAGGTTCTATTCATTTACTATACAAGAAGGTTCTATCTGTAGTTTTTGGTACCTTCGATGATTATATATATATATATATATATACATCATATGAATTCTTCTTCGCATTTGAGCTTTCTGCATACTTTAAGAAAAAAGAAATTTTTTTTTATATGTATTTGATGCAATAATAATATGCAAAAAAGGAAAAAAAAAAAAAAAAACGTAACTCACTAGGATTTTTAGCAAATATATCATATTGATAGTTTTGCTTCTAATATCCAAAAATAGAAGAAAAGGTTTGCATCGTGATTTTTTTTTTTTTTTTTCTTTGCTTTCCTATGTCTCTATCTTTCTCTTTCTTTTCCGAAAAAAAAAAAAAAAAAAAAATGTTTTGTTTCTACTTTAAAAAGTAATATAGAAATATAAATATTAAACCAATTTATATATATATATATATTTACATATATATATATATATATATATATATTTATTTTGTTACTCTTTATTTATAAACTCTTGACTATTTTTGGCTATATATTTTTTCGTTATGTGTAAAGAAAAAAAAAAGAAAGAAAAGCACATTTATATTTATATATATATATATTTTTTTTTTCTCATTTTATTGTTTTGTTTTTTAAAAGATTTTGTTTTTAAGAAGTTTAGTAAATTGTAATTAATTATTTTATACTAAAAGTTTTTTTTTTTAATTATTTGTGAAATCCAAAGAATGAAAAAACTTTTGAGTCCTTTATTCTTTAAAAATAGTAAATTATTATTATTTACTAGCCGGCGATTTTTTAAATCAGATGGAACTCCTTACAACAGCGAAACGTCAGATACTTTACATGGTAATGAATACGTTCGTAAGGGTGCAGTAGAAGCTATTGTAGAGGGTGTAGCTGCAGGTCAATACGCTGAGCACAAACCACGAGCTATTATGTTTGTTAACAAACGTCCAGTTGAAATTATTCCTCAAGAAGAAAATTTATTGGAAGTACTTGAACGTGAAGGTATTCGTGTTCCTAAATTTTGTTATCATCCGATTCTTTCTGTGGCAGGAAATTGTCGTATGTGTCTGGTACAAGTCGATGGAACTCAAAATCTTGTAGTTTCATGTGCCACAGTGGCACTTCCAGGTATGTCAATTATTACTGATAGTCGTTTGGTTAGGGATGCCAGAGAAGGAAATGTGGAACTTATTCTTATTAATCATCCAAATGATTGCCCTATTTGTGAGCAAGCTACAAATTGTGACCTTCAAAATATCAGTATGAATTATGGTACTGATATACCCCGTTACAGAGAAGATAAACGTGCTGTTCAGGATTTTTATTTTGATCCTCAAACACGTGTAGTGCTTAATCGTTGTATTCATTGTACTAGATGTGTAAGATTTCTTAATGAGCACGCACAAGATTTTAATTTGGGAATGATTAGACGTGGTGGTCTTAGTGAAATCAGTACATTTTTCGATGAGTTAGAAGTTAAAACAGATAATAATATGCCAGTTTCACAACTGTGTCCAGTTGGTAAACTATATTTAGGTGATGCTGAAGAAAATAACCTTGCCGCAAATGAACTGAACGCCTGTAAAGAAGAAAAATGTGTGTTTTCAGCTTAGAAAATTTAAAAAGCAATATATATATATATGAAAAGGAAATTTTTGTTTATTATTACTAGTATTATTATTATTATTATTATGGGTAAGTGGGATTTTGAGAGCGTTTCCAGTAAATGCTTGGGTTTTTTTTTTTTTTTTTTTTTTTTTTTTTTTTTTTTTTTTATGGATATAAAATAAAATAAAAAAATTTTATTTAATAATTTTTTTTTTGTTTGTGAGATATTTTATTT
>JASANY010000720.1:0-28818 GCA_030849755.1 Trypanosoma avium
CCTGAATTGTGTTGGTTTTTTTTTATATAAACTTTTTTTATTTTCTTTATCCGTGCCTTCTTCTTATCTCCCTCCCTCCCCCCTAAAAAAAAAGGTGGGATCACAGAGACAATATATATATTTTTTTTTTTTTTATGAATGTTGAACCCCTATCATGTAATTTTTTTTTTTTCGTTTTTTTTTTTTTTCCTTCTTAGAGTATGTCTGTTGGTGGGCTTGGTAGTATTTTGACAACTTCATTAGTGGTTGAACAAGTTAAGCGCTTAACTGATTCCTATGCTGAAGTTATAGCAGATAATATTGAGAATATGTCAGCACATGATATTGCACGTCGAATACTTCAGTGTGAAGCTGATAAATGTTCTTCTTTGGGGAAAATATTGTCTGCTAAAACTACTTCTGATACATTGGATAAACCTGTTTGTTTTTATTGTGATGATCCACTTAGCAAATACTGCAAAGAAACTGGCCGTCCACATGTTAGTGGTAACATTCAGAAAGAGGCAAAAAATGAATTGGACAGAGTTGTAGAGGAGAATTTAAGTAAGTTAGAAGGTTTTACAGAAAGTCAGGCAGATATTAATGACGATAATAATAATATTAATGTCAATAATAATAATATTGAATCTTCTTCAACACGCATGGCGAGTCCTTCATCAGGTAGTTCTAACCCCCCATCTTCTGCACCCCCACCTTTAATGCCAAGAATGACTACATTAATTTCGAGACCAGTGTCTACTGGAGCTCTAATGGATGAAGAAGATAATGAAAATGTGAATACTGAAACTGTTGAAGTACGTTTAAGTGCTAGTCCTTAAATAAAAAAAGAAAGTATTTAATGAAATATATTCAAGCTTCTTTTTTTTTTGTTTGTTTTAGTTAATAACCTGGTATAGTGATAAATATATATATATATTTATTTTTTTTATAAGGAAAGTTTTTATTTGTTTTTTTGGTTCTACCTGAATTTTTAAGGTGAATGTATTGTTACAAAGAAAATAATAATATTAATAATAATAATTATTATTATTAATATTTATATATCGGAGGAGGAATAAGGCAAGATAGGAGAAAAGATGAATGTTGAAATAAAAAGCTATATGAAATTTATATGATCTAGGGTTAGAAAGAGGAAAAATAATCTTTTTTTTTGTTAATATATATTTTTTCCCCTCTAAACATGTTTTTTATTTTATCTTTTAAAATAGCAGGAAAAGGTGGAACTGTTGCTATAGCTACTTCTGAACTTTTCTAAAGAAAGCGAAGCCAAAAAAAAAAAAAAAAAAAAAGGGCGTAGACCCGAATTACTAATATATATCTAATACAACTTTACATATATATATATATATTTCATCTATAATATTTGTTAATGCCTGCACGACGGGTCCTCACCAAACGCATATCTGCGGCGCGACGAAAGAACTCAGATGAGACGCAGCGACTCGATGCCGCCCCAGTAGAAGTAGAGGAGAAGAAGGAGGGAATTAGAGAAAATAATAATAATAAAAAAGAAAATAATAATAATAACAAAAAAGAAAATAATAATAAAGAAGAAAGAATGAGTCCAACTCGGCGGCTGGAGTTCGGTAGTGGCCCTACTGGGAGGCGACACAGTCAACATCAAAGTTTATTAATATCTTCAGCTCAGGCGTGGCAAAAAGATATTTCAACATTTCTCACCGCCCTCCCACAAGATCCTTTACTTCAACTTCACCTGGGCAACTCTGAAGAATTAGAAAAAGAAAAAGAAGAATTAGAAATAATGAATTTAAGAGTAGAGAAGAAAGAGAATGGAAAAGGAAAAAAAAGAGAGGAGGTAAACACAACAGCTAGAAAATCATTATGTACTTCAATAAACAATACAAGTGCTGTAAGGGATAAATCAGAGAATATGCATCGTAATAGTATTCTTGTGTCAAGTAAACCACTTAATATTTTTTCTTCTAATGCTATACCAGAAGAAGAAGATGAAGATGAGGAAATGATGGAAAATATTATTATAGGTGGAGAAATATTATACCCGGATGTAGGAGAATTAAATATTCATACAATTCAACAAACTCCACTAGCTGCTGAACTTAGTAGTTCAACGCCAAATCTTATTGCCTCTCCTGATAGTCATAATTATAGAGTAAATCCAACATCATCGCAATGTACTACGGATTTTGCTCCTACATTAGCAGTTCAAGATCTTTCACCTTATCATGAAGGAAATATTATTTCTCTTAAACATTCAAATTATCAAAGTCAACGTGAAACACCATTAGTAACATCACTTTCAAAAGAAGTAGGAGTATTATTACCTAGTACAATTCATGAAACAAATGATGATAGATGTCTAAAAGAAACTCAAAGTGAATTAAGTCAACCTCATCTTATTCCTGATCAAATGTTAGGGGAATGTCTTGAAATAAATTCTTATCCTAATTTAGTAGATAATTTAATACCAAATTTAGTAGGTCAAGAAATTTCTCAAAGTGAAGATGCTAATGTTATTCCTCCTCAAAATTGGAATTATAAAAGTCAAGAAACTATAAATAAAGAATTTATTAATACACTTCCAGAGACTTTAGATGATGGATGTATGAAAGATAACTTATCTCAAGAACTATATAATAAAAATAAAATAAAAAATTCTTTAATTAATAATATACAATCTTTTATGGAAATAGATAGTCAAAATAAAGAATTTTTAGTTATACCACCACCACAACAATTATTATCTAATAATAATAATTATTATAATGATGGTGAAGAAGAAGAAGAAAAAGAGGAAGAAGAAGAAGAAGAAGAAGATGCTCCATTATTTCATCGAGTTATTTCTGTACGTCAAAATTCTACATCCAGATTAAAATCTTCATCAACTTTATTAAAACCTTATTATACAGTAGGAATGCGAGTAGAAGCTCAATGGGGTTGTAGATGGTTTGGGGCAGTTATTACAGAAGAAGAAAATAACGGATATGTACAAATTCGTTGGGATGAGGATGACTCACTTTTACATGTTAAAGTAAAAGAAGTTCGATTACCAAAAGATAAAATTAGTAGTAGTAATGGGGGTAAAAATATAGAAAATATATCAACTATACATCCAATTATGACAGCAACACAACTTGTTGAACTTATGGATGATGAAACTCCTTTACGTCAAACACCTTTAGCAGTTAAATCTCATTCAGGAAATATAGGTGAAGAAATTTTGGTAAATCCCTTAACTCTGATATTGTATTTTACTCAATCTTCAAAAAAATATTTAAAATTAAAAGGTATAGAATATATTATTAATAGATTAATAGAACGAGGTACAATTGTAATAGATTCACTTTTACAATTAGAAACTCTTGATGAAGAATTTACCTCTAATTACTATAAAGGAATATATAGAAAGAAAGATTATCAAAATCAAAAATATCAAAGAATGTTATTTTTTATAGTAACTGAAGAAGATATAACATTAGAAAATAATTATAATAATGAAAATGAAGAAAAAAATAATGAAATATTAAATAAAATGATTACACCATTTACTTTAGCACATGCTATAGGTGTTTCTTGTATATCTGTTAAATGGTTAACAAGATTTTCAATATCAGATAATATGAAAATATCAAATTCAGGATTTTGGACTATACCTTTTCCAAATATTCACGATTTAATTGGACAAAATAAAGATAATATTATACGATGGCAAATTTTACCAAAAGATAAACGATTTCTTTCTAATAAATTAGTCTATATTTCTGGAAACGATAATAATAATAATAATAATAATAATAATAATAATAATAATAATATTGAATTTCTTCTTCGTCTTTGTGGAGCTAAAATAACACATGATATCTTATTAAAAAATAATAATAATAATAATAATAATAATAATAATAAAATAAATGGAATGGAAGTAAGTCAAGAATCTCAATTTCATCCTCATTATGTGTATGTTCCTCCAGGCAAGCGAGCACAAATACCAACAAGTATTGCCTCAGTAGCTTTATTAGAAAAATCATGGTTTATACATAGAATAGATGAATATTTTTTTTCATTACCACAATCACAATTTGAGAATTTTAATCGTATTTCGTGTAGTCCTGCATCTCCTTCTTTAATATCTGGAGTAAAACGCCCTAGAGAAGAAAATAGGAGAAAAGAAGAAAATAATAAAAAAGAAAATGAAGAAGAAGAAGAGGAAGAAGAAAATGAACTTTTACCTGAAACTGAGCCTCCATTACCTTCTCATGGTGTAAGTCGTGTGTTTACTCAACCAGGTGATAGTTTAGAAGTAATGATAGGTGAAGATTATTACTTTCGTATGAAAATTTTAAATAATAATAATGATAATAATAATATCTCTCCAGAAGTAGCTTTGGGTCGTGTAGTTGGTCTTAAAAATGATGGAAAATTTGTAATAATGCGTATTTATGAAGTAAAATATAATATTCTTCGACAGAATCCTAGAACAGAAAATATTGATACTCATACAACTCTTTATTTAGGTTCACGTACTATGGAAGTTTCTATTGATAATCTTATTTTTAATATTCCTGTTTATGTTGTAGATGCTTCACAAATGAGACATGTTTACACTCTTGAATCCCCACCACGTGATACTACAGAAGCTACAAATAATACTAATATTATTTATAATGAAGATGAGGGATGTGAATTTTTATCATTACAAAAAAATACGAATGAGAAAGAAACTCCATTATTAAATTCTACTGAATTTCCATTAGCTCCTATATCACCTAAGACACCTTTACATTCTGTAAGTCAACAAGATGTTGTACTTAGTGAAATTCTTATTAATGGTCTTAGAATTCGTCCTGGTGTTAGAGTGCGTTTTAATAATTATTCTTCAATTGATAGAATATCAAATTCTTCTTTTTCTTTAGGTCAACAAAATATAGGTTGTGTAGAAATGATTCAACCTGTAGCAAATGGGGTGGCAATTGTTGTGCAAAAAGAAGAAGAAAAAGAAATAAAAGGAAATAAATATTATACTAGAGGATCAAATGTTATTGTGATAACACCAGATATGGTGATTGGTATCGTGTAAGCTCTGTGCTTATTTTTATTTTTATTATTATTTTATATGTTTTCTTTTTTTAACTGAATATAGAAAATCGCTGTGTATTATACTTGTTTTAATTATTATTTTCTCTGGAGAAAAGATATTAGGATAAAAAAAAAAATGTCCATATACACTTAAAAAAAAAAAAAAAAAACAAAAAGAAGCATGATGTTTACTTAATAATCTTTATTTTTTTTCTTTTCTTTTCATTTTTTTTTTTTTTTTTGACATTCTCATATGTGTGTAATTTTGATATTTGATATCTGACACTTAATGATAATGGGTAAATAATAGTAATACTTGATATATTAAAATTTCAAATTAAAAAAAAAATATAAAAAAAAAAAATAATAATAATAATAATAAAACAACTAAATCCAGATGGAACACACATTTACAGATCCCCTTGTAGATATTGAAAATGTTTTCTTTCAATACCCAAACGCGGATGTAACCGATCCTCATAATAATCATAAAAATAAAAATAGTATTAATAATAATAAAACTTCCCTAGAAGTCCCTAATGGAATATATAATATTAACCTCCGCGCCCACAAGAATGATAGAATATTAGTTGTAGGCCATAATGGAAGTGGGAAATCTACACTTCTCTCTATTATTGCAGGGAGACGTAAATGTTCAACGGGCCGTACATTTGTTTTAGGCTCCGATGCTTTTGATAATACTAAATTACAACAATATGTTTCATTAATTGGAAACCCATGGCCACCAGAGGCTTTTTTCTCTAGTACTGTAAATGAAATTGCTTCTCCAGCTCCAAATGAAGAAAGAAGAAAATTTATTGCTGAGGCATTACATTTAAGTTTACAACGTTCTGTGGGAAAAATGAGTTCTGGAGAAAAGCGACGAGTTCAAATATTACATGGAATGTTAAATGAAAGTATTATTTATTTATTAGATGAATGTAGTACAGATATTGATATCGCAGAACGAAGAACCGTACTTGAACTTGTTAAAAAAGAATGTGAATTAAATAAAGGATGTTGCTTTTATGCTACACATATTCTTGATGGTATTAATGATTGGGCAACTCATATTCTTCTTATGCAAAATGGTCAAATTATTGATTTTAAAAAAATTACAGATATTAAAGAACCATTAGAAGAATTTACGCATAAATTTCTTGCCAGACATCATACTTTGACATTTAATTCATTACTCTTTAATTTCTTTAAAGATGAACAAGAAGAAGAAAAGAAATATAATAATAATTTGTATCAAAATAAAAATGAAAAAGAAACTGTTATTATATGTAAAGATTTAAATTATAAAAATATTTTTTCTGATCTTTCATTTAATGTTTACCGAGGCGAACGCATGTTATTATGTGGGTGTAATGGTGCTGGTAAATCTACACTTTTAAATATGATGGGCGGTAAACAATTTTTTAATAATCGTAATGGAGCTCTTCAAATTTTGGGTAAAGTTTGCTATAATGATATGAAATTAAATAGCCTTATTTCATTTGGTGGGGATTGGTGGTCAAGTACCCCAACAGGTGAAGTTTATGTAAAAGAAATAATTCAAATTAACACCCGTCGCGGTCACTTTTTACAAAAACTTCTCGATGTGGATTTAAACTGGGATGTGCGACGTATTTCGGCTGGAGAGCAAAAACGTGTGCAACTTCTTTTACATTTATTAGAAGACAAACCAATTGTTTTATTAGATGAAGCTACTTCTGATCTTGATCTTGATCAGAGGCACGCTTTACTTTCTTTTTTATATGCTGAGAGTATACATCGTGGGGTAACTGTGATTTATGCAACACATATATTTGGTGGACTTGAAGGCTGGCCCTCGGCTGTTCTTTTATTAAATAGTACAACACACAATGTACATGCGTTATGGCGAGAAGGGGAATTTAATTTAACGCAACTTACAGAAGAGATTATACATTTAAAATCTAAAGAAACGATTAAAATAGCGGTGTAATTAATAGTTGTCTGTCTTTATATATATATATATATATATGTGTGTGTGTGTGAGTTAGAGAGAGAGAGAGAGAGCTCAGTATATGGAATACATGAATTTAAAAGAATATTGGGTAGGTGTTATTTTTTGTTATTCTTCTTATCTATTCTTTTTATGGTAACATGTGAAGTAATAATAAATTAATAATAATAAAAAATATATATATATATATAATTTTATTTTTTTTTTTACTTGGTAGCTTTTCTACACTAATTGATGGAGAATATATGTGATTTTTTTTTTTTTTTTTTTTCTGTAATAGTATTATTACTTTCATTAATTTTATCTTTTTTCTTCTCTCATAATTCTCTTTATTAAAATTATGCTTTCCTTAACTTAATTTTAATATCTTTCTCTCTCTCTTTTTTTTTTTTTTTGTATTGCAGTAAAAGCATCTCCAAATACCTTTTTATCTAAGTTTCCCTATCACCCCCTCATCCCACATATTAGAGAACAAACAATTTTCCTCAATGAATCCCCCTTACTTTTATCAACAAATAAAACAAAAAGAAAAAGAACAAAAAGAGCCTATTAAATCCTCCCGTGGTGGTTACCTGCGTTGCCCTTTTACAATTCCTGCGACATTCGCCGCGATGGCGGAGCGTCATGCCTTGTCAGCATTTAATTCTCACAAATCACATTCTCTCAATAATAATAGTAATAATATTAATAATAATAATAATAATAATAATATTAATAGTGAAGAAGAAGAAGAGTTATGTCGGCCCTGGTGTAGGGCGGGTGTTGGGGCGAAATTACTTCAGGCGAAGGAGCGGCGGGAGCAGCAGGCGGCGGCGGAGCGAATTTACGGCACCCCCATCACTGAAGAAAAGGAAACTGATAATAATAATAATAATATTAATATTAATAATAATAATAATGCAGGGATAGCAGTTGCAGTTTCACATTGGGAGAAGTCAGCGCTGCAGCGGGTGGTGCCGCGTGGGGTATTGCGTAGAAAAACAGCACGTCGGAGTGGAGAAAATGAAGAATTTTCACAAGAAATAGAACTTGATAAAGGATCATCCATTGCTAATAATAATAATAATAATAATAATAATAATAAGCAAAGAAAACAGTTTAAAGCTGAACATAGAGAAGAAAAAGAAAAAAACTTACAGCCAGCCGGCGTAGAGCTTCAGTGTGATAAGTTTAAAAATGATAAAAGTAAAGAACTGACTTCAACAGAAGAAAATAATAATGCAAACAACTCTAATAAAGTTAAGGAAGATGCAAAAGAGCAAATGATACAGAAGAAGCCTATGAATAATTTACAGCGACTTGACGCAATACGAAATGCTGCACTTTTTGGAAAAAAAAAGAAATTTTAATTTATGAGTTTTGTATTTTTATTTTTATTATTATTTTTTTTTTTTCAGCGTTTAATATTATTTTTACTCGTTTTTTTTTTTTTTTTGTTTTTTTTTATTGTTACTAATTTTTTATTATGGAGGGAAAGAATAATATATTATGGTGCTGATAAAATTTTTTTTTTTTTTTTTTTTTTTTTTTTTTTTGAAAGAAGAAAGCCATTATTATTATTTTCTTTTTTATCTTCTTTTATATTAGTTTCCTCAGTTAATTTTTCACTCAATAAAAAAAAATATATATATATATATATATATATATATATTTTATAAATGGTTTCTGGAATTTCTGTTTTACATTTAGCAACATTACGTTTAAAGCGTTCAAATTGTATCCAAAAAGAATCTTCTCATTTTAGTAGTAAAACTTCAGAAGATGTAGTGACAAATATAGAAAGTATTGAAGAAAAAAGTAATGAGTTTTCAGGTTTAAATAAAATAATTGAAAAAAAGAAGGAAGAAGAAGAAGAAGAAATAATAATAATACCTGAGAATATAGAAAATAATATCCAAATAAGACTGATGGAAAATAAAGAAAAAAATTTTTCTAGTACCACTAATGTAATTACATCCATTACAATCTCAGATTCAGAAAATGAAGAAGAAGAAGAACATGAAAAATTTAAAAATACTGATAATATAAATGATATACCAATTATACAAAATGCTGTCTCTTCTTCACCTCTAAAATTTTTTATAAATATTCCTGGTATTTCTCCTACTCCGTCAATAATTAAATCTAAATCATCAATAATACCAGAAATGGAAAAAGAGTTAAAACAATCACCTATATTTTCACCTAATATTAGATATGACTTGAGTAAAGATTTACAAATAAAAACAGAAGATATTTCTCCTCTACCAGTTTCACCCTCAATTAAATTAATAGATGAATTACATTTATCGTCAAAACCTCTTACTATTATAAAATCAACTAGTCTTTGTAATAATAATAATAATAATAATAATAATAATAATAATAATAATAATAATACTCTTAACTCTTGTGATTTTTCTAGGGTTCCATGGAAAGGTTATATAACACAAGTACAGGGGTCATCATTATCCAGTTCAAATGAAATTTCTTATAATTCTTCACTTAAATTACAATTACATGAAACTTTGTTAGGAAAATGTCTTTATACAACTATATCTCCTAAAGTAATTGTACCGAAAATAAAATCACCGAGAAAATTATTTCTTTATTCAAAAGATATATAAAAACAAAGAATTAAAATATTTAAGATTTTATTGAGGGTTTTTATTGAATTTTTTTTTTTTTTTTTTTTTTTTTTAACGAATAAGTTATATATTTCTCTACTATTATTTGTAATATTAGAATAATAATTTAAGAAGAGTAATCTTGTAGTGACATACTAAAAAAATATCGTTTTTTTTTTTTTTTTGATTATTATTGGTGTCTGTTTTTTTTTTTTTTTTTATTTACTAAAGTAAATAAAAAAATTATAATAATTATTAACTATCAGATATTTTTTTTTAATTGTTATTAACAATAACACTAGGGATATAATTCTAGTATAATAATTGCTGTTTTTGTCCTTTATTTTCTCTGTTTTTTTTTTATGCATTATTAGTTAATATAAGTATTTCATTGTTGGTTTTTTCTCCTTTTCAAAAAGGGAAAAGAAAAGAAAAGAAAAAATAAATAAATAAAATTCATACCGCTCTTTCTTTTCTTTCAGAGTAAGTGAGAAAGAGAAATAAAAAAAAAAGGTCAGTTAAGTGAAGAGTAGATTTAGCGAGTTGCTTGTTTAGTTATTTAGTTAGTGAAAAAAAAAAAAAAAAAAGTAGAGTCAAAAACACATAAAAAAAGTTGAGAAAGAAAGTAAACATTATATATATATGAAATGTTTCAGCGTTTAAAGAATGAATTATTACGTCGTGTTTCTGTCACAACTCCAAATATAGAAAAATCCCATACTAATACTAATAGTAATAATAATAGTAATACTTCTTCTTCTTCTGATAAAAATATAAATTCCTCCCATCATAAAATGTCTGTGCGAGGCCTTCAACCCCCTACTACTATTTCTACTAATTGTGAAAACACAAATGACTCCGCTACAAAAAAGTCTCGTGCTAACTTTGAAACACAATCCCCATATAAAGAAGCTGCCCTACGTGAAGTGTTAGCATCAGATCCAATTAATATTGAAGAATTAAGAAGTTTAAGTCAAGCTGGGTGTACTCCAGCCCTTCGCTATGAAGTTTGGGGATATTTAACAGGAAATTTACAACCACTAAAGTCAACACGAGCTGCAGTGCTAGCAAGAAAGCGACAGGAATATATAAGTTATGTACAAAGTAGTTATAATTGTGTGGATTGGGAGGCAGCATTTAAGGCGGCGGAGTTAGCAGCGGGAGTATCACACTCTCTCACTAATAATAATAATAATAATAATAATAATAATAGGATGGATCAAGGAAGTAATGGAAATGAGAATACTTCTGGTATGAGTTCATCTATGTCAGATCGTATAAAATCTGTAAATATATCTATTGGAGTTGCAGGTGAGTCGGAGTTATTAATGTTAAAACAAATTCGAAAAGATGTTCCTCGTATGTCAGCTGGTGTAGCATATCTTCATCATACTCGAGTAATGCTTTCAATTGAACGAATTTTATATATTTGGTCCTTACGTCATCCTGCATGTGGATATGTACAAGGACTTAATGATCTTATTATTCCTTTTATTAGTGTTGTATTAGCAAGTCGTTTTTGTACTAATAAAACAGTAGCAGAATTACATGCTTTTAATGCAAAACAATTAGAAGAATTATTTTCTAAGGATTCAATAAGTACAGATGCGTGGATGCGTACAATTGAGGCGGATACATATTGGATGGCTTCTCATCTTCTAAGTGCAATACAAGAAAATTATACTTATAATCAAAAAGGATTATATAGTATGGTAGCTAAACTTGAAGCTATTGTACGGGCGGTAGATATTAAATTACATAAACATCTAAAAGAAGGATTAAATATAGATTTTAATCAATTCGCATTTCGTTGGATGAATTGTTTACTATTACGAGAATTAAATGCTACACAATCTTTACGATTGTGGGATGTTTACCTCGCAGATGAAGAGAAAGATTGGTGCACAACGCATGTTTATGTGTGTGCTGCTTTATTAGAGTGGTGGTCTCCTATTCTTTGTGAGGAAATGGATTATAGTGTGGTAATGAAATTTTTACATAATATGCCAACAGAGGAGTTAAGTGAGGAGGATCTTAGTACGCTTATTTCACAAGGAGTTATGATGCAAAAATTGTATAATAATACCTTAAGTCATCTTTTGCCGCAGTAATTATTTAATTAATTAATTAATTTTTTTTTTTTTTTTAAAGTAGTGTGTGGATGTTTTTTTTATTTTCTTCTTTTTGTGGTTGTTTTTTTTAGTAACCGATGTAGTACTAATAATATTATGTTAAAATAACGAACGAAAAAAAAAAAAATTATTCTTAGTTTTGTTTTTCTTTTGCATTTTTTTTTTTTTTTTCTTAATCTTTCTGTGTCTATTCTTTCTTCTTCTTATTCATTCTCTTTCTCTTTCACTCTATTTTTTTTGCTTTTAATTTAATTGTGAACATACACACAAAAAAATAAATAAAGAAAAACCTATCTAGGCTGTTATTATTAGCAGAAACAGCAAAGGGAGGAAATAAAGAAGGGAATATATAAATATTAAAAACGAATAAAAAATAAAAATAAATAAATCCATTCCTCTATTTCCATTACACACAACAACCCCCCTAAAGAAAAAGAAATCATATAATAATATTTTATATACTCTATTTATAATTATAAATATTAATATTAATATTTCCTATATATATAAAAAAGAAAAAAAAACAACAAAAAAATGGTAAAACTTGATGTTTCACTCCTTCGCTTTCTCGATGATGAGGATTTTCGTGTTCTCACTGGTCTTGAAATGGCGATGCGAAATCACGATGTTGCCCCGACAGCTCTCATTGAAAGAATTGCCCAACTCCCCCACGGTGGCTGCCGCAAACGCCTACAAACACTTTTAAAACATAAAATGATTCACCATGAGAACACCATGTATGATGGGTATGCTATGAAGTATGGAGCTTATGATTACTTAGCCCTGCGTACACTAGCGAGGCGTGGTAGCCTTGCAGCCGTAGCGCACAGAATTGGGTGCGGAAAAGAATCGGATATTATTTTAGTGCAAGACACTGCAGGGCGGGAGTGTGTGTTAAAACTACAACGATTAGGTCGATGTAGTTTTAGAACAGTAAGTCGCAATCGGGATTATAAAGGCGGGGGCCGTGCAAGAAGAGGAGAAAGTTGGTTTTATCTTTCAAGACTTGCAGCCGCTAAAGAGTTTGCGTACATGCGTGCGTTATATGATGCAGGCCTGCCAGTGCCCACCCCAATCGATCACAATCGA
Source organism: Trypanosoma avium (assembly GCA_030849755.1). Lineage (NCBI taxonomy): Eukaryota > Euglenozoa > Kinetoplastea > Trypanosomatida > Trypanosomatidae > Trypanosoma > Trypanosoma avium. The sequence goes on from JASANY010000720.1 coordinate 12,876, forward strand.
CACGCATTATTAATGAGTTTAGTACCAGGCACCACATTAAATAATATTACAACATTAGGAGACCCACAGAAAGTATACACGCGATGTTTAAATTTAATGGTAAGTCTTGCGGAGTATGGGTTGGTGCATGGGGATTTTAATGAATTTAATTTAATGATAACGGAGGAGATGCGGGTGATGGTGATTGACTTTCCACAAATGGTTTCTATTAATCACCCGAATGCAGCAGAGTTATTTCGGCGGGATGTGGAAAATCTTGCAAAGTTCTTTCACAGAAGATTTAAACTTACAACTTTACTTTATCCCTCACTAGAGAAAGATGTGGTGCGAAAGGCGGAGTTAGATCGACAAGTGTTGGCGAGTGGATATTTCTCAAGTAAACAACAGCAAGAACTTGAAAGACTAATGGAAAATAGAGAAAATAAAGAAAGTGATAATGATTATGAAGAAGAAGAAGAAGAAGAGGAAGAAGAGAAGGAAACAGAAGAAGAAAAAAAAAATGTTTTTGTTTCTTTAGGAGGAAGTACTGAAGAAAAGACTGAGACAAATACTTCTGAGAGTAATAAAAATAAAAAAGTTAGAGTAAAAGTCGTAGAACCAATAAAAGAAGAGCAAGAAGAAAACGATGAAGAAGATGAAGATGAAGATGAAGAAGAAGATGAAAATAATAATAATAATAATAATAATAGTAATAAAAAGAAGAAAACACATAATGATAGTGAATCTGAGAGTGATACACACTCACTCGATGAGGCAGTCGAGGCGGCAGCCATGTTAAGAGAGCGACAAAGAGTATTAAATGAAAACTTTCTCCCAGATGGTTCTATTAATGAAGAATATGTGCGAAATCAAGTACGACGAGGATTACGTCAGAAAAGTAATCATCAATTTAACTTGGGACTTCACAGAAATGTACAAAAGGGGCGACAAAAGCAGAAGATACGACGACAAATAAAACAAGCCATGAGCAATGGATTCTTTGATTAATAAGTTTAATAATAATAATAATATTATTATTATTTTTATTATTGCTATAAAAAAAATTCTTTGTTTTGTTTTGTTTTATACTTTTTTGTAAAAATGAATACATTCAATATATATTGTCTGTGTTTTTGTGAGAGTATGAGTGTGAAGCGTATACATATAAATATATATATATATATATTTTTTTTATGAATCATAAAAAAAGAAAAAAAATAACACGAAACGAAAAAAGTTTGAAAGTAGGCAGTAAGGAGAAGGGGTGAAAAAAAAAAAAAAAATACATAATATTACTGTACAAATCAAGAAGAAATAAATAAATAATAATAAATATATATAAATAAATGAAAACAAAAAAAAAAAAAATGAGCTTTTTTTTTTTTTGCAGTATCTTTTTTTTTTTTTAATATTGTTATTTATTTTATTTTTTAAATTTTAGATGACCTAAAAAAAAAAAAAAGTTTTTATAAATAATTATATTGATTTATTATATAATCTTTATACCTCTTTTTTTTTTATTTATTACTATTTGTTATTTCTCATATTACTTTGATATATTAAAAGGTTTAAAACTCTGTAAATACTGTTTAACGGACAGTAAAAAATAAAAAATAATAATAAAATAAAGAACTAGATCACACATATAAATATATTTAATTTAGATATTTATATATATATATATAAAATACATACATACACCCACACAAACACCATTTATTCATAAATAATAAAAAAGAAATAAAAAAAACTTAGAGAGATAGCGAAGACTAATAAAACAAAAAACAAAAACAAAATTATATAAATAAATATATAAAATAGAATAATACTTAAAACGGAATAGAGAAATCCCCTTTAAAAAACAAAACAAAAAAAAGAAAGATGTCTCAGCAGCCTACAACATGTTTCAATGTCTTCTCTCCTTTTCTACAAGAAATAACAAATATTGATAACTTTGGTCCTGAAAATAAAGAAAATATTCCTCCTCTTCATGACCGAATTTCTAAGTTTATTGGTGGAAATAATAATAATAATAATAATAATAATAATGGGAAATGTGGGTGGAAGAATTCAACAACAAAACAACAAAATAATTTATTTAATACATCTTTTCAAAGTGAATGTTGTACTCCTAACATTGACCGCCGCCGACTAAAGAATACAGGACTAACACCTATAAATAATTTTAGAAAAGAATCAAGACATAATATCAGCATAAATAATAATAATAATAATAATTCTATTATTAGTAATTCTATTATTTCTACTACTAATACAACGACAATTGATGGTTTACTCATAAATGAAAGTGATGGAAAAGAGAGTGGATTTTTTAACTTAACTCCAATATTAAAAAAAGATATAAATGATAGTAATATAAATGATAGTACCCGACAAACAACGAAATTATGTGAAGTATTTCAAGGATGTATGACATTATCACAAGTTCCTGCAAGTTTTAATATTAGTATAGACTCCACACTGTTACCTAAAAATATATTAATAGATAGTGAAGAAGATGAGGATGATGAAGTTGAAAATAAGAACTATAATAATAATAATAATAATAATAATAATTTCATAAACACTGGGGATGCAATGTATACTGGAAAGAGACCTCGTTCAATAGAAATGGAGTGGCCGATTCAACAAAATCAACAAATACAAACACAACAATTACAACAAAATAATATTTCATTTTCCCCAAATGTATTTGCCCCTCCTCAGCCTATAAATCAAAATAATAATATTATTACTCGACATGATGGGCCACCACCAGAGTATCCAGGAAATAATAATAATAATAATAATAATAAACGTACAAATATAACAAATATATCTCGAGTTATTAATGGAACTGTTCCTTTAATTGCTGTAGGTGGGAGACGTGTGCCAGTTGATAAACTTCACCTTTTCCTGCGTTCACCTTCACCTGAGAATGTAAATATAATTAATAATCATAATATTAATAATGATAATAATAATAATAATAATCATCATCATCATCATATAAAACATAATGGAAAGCATACAAATACATATTCAACAGATGTTATGAACTCTTCTCCACTTATTCCTTCTGCACGCCCAATTCCCTCAGGGAGAATTGTTAAAATGGTTTCAGTTCCAACACATACAAATACAAATATAATTCCAACTACTCGAAGACAAGTTCCAATAATGAATAATATTAATATTAATAATAATAATATAAATTTTCAACAACAATCACCACAACCACAACAACAAATACAAATAAAACAACAAACACAACAATTACAATATTTCTCACATCACCCACATGACGCCGTAGTATTGGAATTTCCAGGTGGAGTTTTAATGCGTTTTCAACCAAATTCAAATCAAATATTTCCAATTATTGGTAAACATTATCTTGCAAGTGTGTGGAGTAGTAGAAGTCCTTATGATAATGTAGCCTATGAAGATGCTGGGGTGTGTGTGCAGGTATTAAGACGTAATCCTATAGATATTAATAATAATAATAATATTAATAATAATAATAATAATAGAGCATTATCATTAGGAAATACTAATTCTATTGCTGCTGCCCCTTCTCTATTATCTATTTCTTCAGCAGCAACAATAGGAGGAGGAATGGAGAGTGTAAATTCTATATATGATGGTTGTATTATTCGAGAAATTGATATTAATAATAATAATAATTATAATTATATAAATAATAATAATATTAATATTAATAATAATTTCTCAATAGATTCAATTCGCCTACAAGAAATAAACACCGCCCGAGAAATTGCTATAATTGAGTGTCGCAAACATTTTCAATTTCTTAATCTTCCATTTGAATTAATAGATGTTCACTACACTTTTGATAAAAATATTTGTATTGTACTTTATACTATTCACCCACAGGAAGGTACAAGCACACAACCTAATGTTTCTCGATTGCTGCGAATGCTACAATTTAAATTAAAAAGTAAAGTATATTTAAAGAGAAGCTCTAATAATGAATAATAATAATAATAATAATATTAATAATAATAATGCCTTTATATTAGATATATAAATGAATATTTAGTGGGGATTTTTATTATTTAATAAGAAAAATAACATAGAATTATATAAAGTGGAGTGGAAAAAACAAGAAGAGCAAAAAAAAAAAAAAAAAGTGGTAACAGAATGTTTAATTCAAATAAAATCAAATAGAAATTAAAAAATAAAAATAAAAAAATAAATAACAATAAATGAAAGAGATTTTACGTATATTCATATATAAATATAAATTATAGAGGTACTTTGTTTATTTGTACTTATTTTTATCCTTTTTTTCTTTTTCTAAATATATATGTATATGAAATCTTATAATATTATGTATAACGGTTTTTTTTTTTTTTTTTGAAGAAATAAAGAATTGAGAATAATAATAAAAAAAAAAAAAAATCAAACAACCAAATAGATAAATAAAAAAACTATTACAGAATTTCATATAAATTGTACTACACGCCCCCCTCTTTTTTTTTTTTTTATTATATGAATTTATCATCTGAAGGGAAAAAATATATATTTAAAAGCAAAAAAGCAAAAAAAAAAATTCGAAACTGGTAAGAGATAAATAGAAAATAAATAAATAAAGTCAAAAAGAAAAATAAGGAAAACGGAACAGAAGAATATTAATATATAAATTCCCTCCCCCCTCCCCTCCCTCTCTCTCTATATATATATATATATATATAGACCTCATAGAAAAGCAAAAATAGGTTTATTTATTTCCTTTATTATTAATATTATTATAAATTTTGATTTTTATTTATATATAGATGCATAGGTTTTTATTATTATTATTATTTTTCTTTTCAAATAGATAGATATAAATATATTTATTTATATCCTTAATGGGCATTATTAAAAGAAAAAAAAAAAAAAAAATAGATTTCGTTGATATTTAGATTAACTTCACGAGATTATTAGCCCATCTTACTCACTCCTTCTCTTATTATTATTTTTTTTTTTAATCATTAGACGCACTTAATTTAGAATTTAAAATACGTCAGAAACGAAATTTAATTGTTTTATTTTTTGTATTCCTGTTTCTAAATTATTATTATTACTGTTTTTGTATCGGGTGAACTTTACTTTTTTAGATATTGTGACGAATCGTCTACTAAAACACATAACCAATCTTCTTTTATAATTGAATAATATAATAATTATAAAGAGGCAGAAAAAATGAGATAGATAAATAAGAGGAAAATATAATAATAAATAAACAAATTAAACATTATTACTATAGCTACTTCTTTATTATTATTTATTTTTATTTTTTTATGTGGCAACAATTACAATATTTATCACTAATTTATGAAGGGAATAGAATTGAATTTTTTTGATATAAATATATAAAAAATATATATATATATATATATTAAAAATAAAAGAGAAGTAAATATAGTGATAATGTGTAATTATCTATTTTCATTTCTTATTAATAGAATGAAATGAAAATGTTCTTGTGATTGGTCTGTATTCCGTTTATAAACAAAAAAAAAAAAAAGAGATAAATCTACGAGATAGGAAAGCAAAATAGATCGTTTCTATTGTATTTCGTAATTTTCTTTTTGATTGTTCTTGTTGATATATATATTATATTATTTGTTTCCTTTTCTTTAAATTCTCTTATTATTATTATTATCATCATTTGTTGCAGTTCTCTTTTTTTCTTGTTTTACCGCTCATTATCCTGATGATAACTCTTTCTAATGAAAGAGAAGTAATGAAAAAATAAAATAAATGTTTATTATTTTTTTCATTTTGGGGAAGCTGAAGAAAATAATAATAATAATAATAATATTAACTATTTTTATTAAAAACAAATATATTTTAGATATTAAATATATATATATATATATTCTTTTTTTTTTCTTATTTGCTTTTTTTATTTTATTGTACTCAGAGAAAAAAGTCGACTAGTAATAATAATAATAATTCAAAAATAAAACACACATATATATATATATATATATATATTAGTACTAACAGTAATAATATTATTCATAACTAGTAATAGGAAGAAAAAAAAGCAAAATAAAAAATCAAAACAATCGTCAAAAGAAAAAAAAAAAAGAAAGGAAAAAACCTCTGTATTCTTAAGGCTGTTTCTTTCTTTATTCTTATTTTATATATTTTAATATGCAGCGCCGCACTGTCAGTCCTTCACGTGGACTTGGAGGAGGTCGAGGCACAGCAGGAGCAAGAGAGGGAACATCTGGATTAGCAGTTGCAGGAAGAGGAAGAGGAGGAAATATAAATACAAATAATATAAATATAAATAATATAAATACAACAAGAACATCTACAACATTAACTCGTCCTGGTCTCACAAGGCCTAGTGCTGTGGTTCGTGAATTACACAAAAATGATGGAACAAATCCTCAAAGTGTACGTGGACGTCAAATTGCGTCTGCTATGAATGATTTAATGGAAGATGTATATGGAGATGAAACTATTCAATGGAATACTCCTCCACCAATTTCTTCTTCTTCTTCTACTGGAGTTAATACTGGAGATCACTCGTATGCACGATTTAAAACTTCTTTTACTAATTCTGCTATTTCACAAAGTTGGCAAACTGGTCCTATAGATACAGCTGGACGTTGTTTTAATGCAAGTGATCGAAATTTACTTTGTATGGATGTTCATTTAAATAGTAATCTTTGTGTCGTTGGGTCCGCAGATCATGGTCTTAAAGTTTTTGATATTAAAACAGGTAAAGAAAAACGAAACCTGTATACTAAAAAGTATGGACACACTGAGTGGGTGACGTGTTGTAGGTATTTTCAAGATAATGGTAAAATTATTTCAGGTGGAATGGATAGTAAATTATGTTTATGGGAATCTACTGGGCCAGTGCGTTGCACCGACCTCCTCGGTCACACTGGGAGTATTAGTCAAGTAGAAGTTAATAACAACAGTGGGATTGCAATAAGTAGCAGTTATGATAGAACTCTTCGTATTTGGGATTGTAATAATATTAATTATAAACCCTTGGCTACATTAGCTGGACATAAGGCTCCAGTGATGATGTTAGCGTGGTGTGGGACACAATTACTTTCAGGAGATCGACAAGGCGTAGTAAAAGCATGGGACCTCGCGACTGGGAGTTGCCTCGCTACTTTATCTGTTAATAATATTAATAATAATAATAATAAAGGTCAAGTCGGGGCTCTCGCCCACGTATTAAATCCTCACTGTGGATTACTAGGAGCTATTGGAGATCAAAGTGGGGCTTTAACGATTATTGATATCCCCCGCACTGGCAGTCGCCCTATTTATCAAAATATATTACACCCTGGTGGAGTCCTCTCAGGTATACGTGGAGTTGATTATCGCCCACTATTAGTTACAGCTGGGGCGGATAAAGTAATAAACACACTAGACCCACGTGCTAGCTTTGCTCGTGTGGGACACTACACGGAGCATCAGGATTATATTTATTCTTTAGAAACATTTGGGTCCCTAGTGCTCTCAGGGGGCGGGAATGGGTGGCTGCTGGTGCATGATACAAATAATAATAAATGTTGTTACGGACTTGGAGCTAACTCGGCGGCGGTGCGGGAGATATGTGCAACGCCCAGTCATCTAGTAGCAGCAGGAGATGATGGAAATGCTATTGTGTATGATTTTATTTAATATTGGAAAAATAAAAAAATAAATAAAAGGAATGTATGAGAGAGAGAAAGTATATATATATATATATATGTGTGTGTAAATGTGAATGTGAATGTGGGTATGGGGGGATTTTTATTACTATTGAAAAAAAAAAAAGGGGGGAGAGAATTGTAATTTTTTTTTTTTTTTTTCGTGTTTTTATTTTTTTATTTATTTTATATTTGGAGGGGGGTTTCATAAATGTATTTTCTATACTTTCAAAAAAATATATATATATTTCCCACCCTTCTGTTTTTACATTTTGTATTAATAGCTCCAGGTTTTAAAAAAAAAAAAAAAGTATATGAAGTGCTAAAATTCTTGAATCAATATAGATTTTTTCAAATTATTAATGTATCTTGCGAAACCTCGATTATCTATTAGTAACTGTATACTTCCAACTGCAGTAGACTGGGTTGTTATACAAAGATTAAAAGAATTTAGTCATAACTCTAGTAATACTTCAATAAATGGTAATAAATTTAATTCATGTGATATTAATGATATAATAGAACCTTCACCATTTTGGATTTCTACAAGAGTAGCCCGTTTTTTACATCATGCATCTTTATATGAAGGACAATCATCACATCGTACAGAAAATAATATAGAAGGCATAAATGGACTATATAAGGAATCTATATATGAAAATGAAATGAAATTAATTTTTTCAAATTTAAATTTAACTGTAAGTGTATTTGGATCAATTTATGTTAATGCAGCTGATACTTCATTTTGTTATATGTTAGATTCTTCAACATGTTTTAATTATGCATTACCTGTAGATGAATCTGGAGATATTATATGGCCTTTATTAAATGAATCACGTAAAATGGCTATTTTAAGAGAAAAATCTACAAATTCTATAAATTTAAATAAAAATTCTTTAACAGGATTTCGAAGAGGACATCGATTATCATTTTTTTCTCCTTATTGGTTAGAATCTAAAGGAATGGAAAAACGTTGGGAAAGTGTTTCAATTACTTCTAATGCTTCTCCTTTTTATTTAAGAGAATATCGGAAATTTTTTATTAATGCTGAACAAACTACAGATTCTTCTCGTTTTGATTGTCTTTCATGTACACCACATCGGAGACATCAATGTTTAACAAAAAGTGGAGTAAAAAATATTTCATTGGATTTTTCATTAAAACTTTCAAAGGCTTTTTCTGAAATGATGAAATTTTATAACTCTAATAATTTAATTCATTTAAATAAAAATAACCTTAATACAATTCCACAGAATTCTTATAATCACAATTATCAACAACAACAACAACAAGAAGAAGAAGATGTAAATTCAGATTATATTAATAATTTATGGATTGAATTAGAACTTGTAGAAGAGTTTGGATGGTCCTTACATAATGCAGCCGCTGGAATTGAAATTCCACAACAAGAAATATCTGAAGATATCTGGAATTTCCCATATTCTTCCTCTCATTCCACAAATAATAATAATAATAATAATAATAATAATAATAATAATAATAATAATAAAAACAACTCAATGATGATTGTTGTTGTAAATGCAGAATTTATTATAGAGCGAGATGCATTGCTTCATATTATTTCCTACCGAGCTGAATGTATTGGACTTGAGCTCAATACATTTTTAGAAAACTCCTCCATCTTTCGTCTCTCTCTCATTTCTCAAAAATTGGGTTATAAATCCTCAATTTGGATTTCTGCTACTTTTGCAGAAAAAGAAAATATTCGTGGGAGGAAAAACAAAAATGAAGAAACTACAGGAGTAGAAGTTACACTTATTCACGGTAAACGTATTGCTACATCAAAGATTGTGTTAATTCATGAAGAGGAATTAGATCTCACAGAGGAGAGAATTACAAGGCTTCGTAAGTGTCAAATATAATAGAGAGTGTTTTTATTTTATTTTTTGATTCTTAATATTTTGAATTATTCACATTATCCTTTATATATTTTTTTTTATTTATTTTTTTATGGATTTTCACAGTTAAAAAAGATCAGAGTGGTGTGAGAATATTCATGGCAAAATATTAAGAGTTTTAAAGAAATAATAATAATAATTGTTATTATTTTTTTTACTTTAAATTGCTTTTTTTTTTTTTTATGAATTTGAATTTATCTTTTCTTTTATTTTTTATTTTTGCTGCTCTTAATTTTGAAAATCTCTTTTTTTATTAGAAAAAAAAAATTCTTGCTCTCTCTAAATTATTTGGAAATTTTGTTAACGATTTTTGATTTAAATTTTATTATTATTGTTATTATTATTCTTTTTTTTTTTTTTTTTCTTGATAAATACAAATACAATAAATTAAAAAATAAACCAAAGATAGTAAGATAAATAAAAATAAAATTAGCACTAAATTTATATATTAAAATATATATATTTGATTTACTTATATAGTTATTGCATAGGGTAAAACTTTCTTGGTTCGCTTTTGTAGAAATAAATTACGGACCAAATTTACAAAAGAAAAAAATTTTTTTTTTTTTTTTTTTTTTTTTTGGCTTGTTTAATTTTTTTTTTTTTTTTTTTTTTTTTTAATTTTTTTTTTTTTTTCCTTGCTGGAGCTTGTGTCTGCAAAAAAAAAATATATATATATATATATTTGTTTTTTCTTTAGATCAAATATACCTACATCAATATATATATATATATAAATACATTATTATTTTTATTACTATTTACTTTAAACAGAACAAATTTTATTTATACAAAAATAAAAAAAAATATATTAATAATAATAATATTAATAATATGGAACAACGAATAACGGTAGCCATACGTATTCGACCTCCTTTGGAAAAAGAAAAATATGAACCCCTCTGCGCCCACCGCGCCGATGATGGTCAAACTGTTATAATTAAAAATGAAGATTCTATTACTGAACCCGCAACATTTCAATTTGATGATGTCTATGATTTAAGTGATGATCAGTGTGGAATTTATGAGCAATCCGTGCAGGAGCTTGTAGATCATACTTTACAAGGCGCAAATTCAACAGTTTTAACTTATGGGCAAACAGGAAGTGGGAAAACGTATACAATTTTAGGTTCAATGTCAAATGGAAATATAACAGAAGCCTCAGGTATATTTCCACGTGTTTTTCATGATTTATTTTCGTATAGGGCGGCGGTAGAAAAAGAAGTTCATATAATTATATTTCTTTCTGCTGTAGAGCTTTATGTGGAGGATGTAATGGATTTACTGGCACAACGAAATAAAATTAAACTTCGAGAAACACCAGAGGAAACAATAACGCCTGGAATTAATATTGTGGAAGTTTCTTCAATGGAAGATGTGATGCAAAGTTTTAAAATAGCCAATACCTATCGTTCTGTTACATCAACTAAAATGAATGATTCTAGTTCACGATCACATGCTATATTTTTTATTGATATATTTCAAATTCCAATTAAAGCTTCTGTCATACGTCCTACACGAGAAAAACTTATAGATGCTAATGGTATTCCTATAAATGGAAGTATAAATGGACTTATTCGTTCACGAATGGCGTTAGTAGATTTAGCAGGAAGTGAACGTGTAAAACGTTCAGGTGTTGAAGGGCAAGCAATGATAGAAGCTCAAGCTATTAATAAATCTCTTTCAGCATTAGGAACTACTATAAATGCCATGTATATGGAAAGTAATCATATACCTTTTCGAGAATCAAAATTAACAAAACTTCTTAAACCTTCTTTTATTGATAGAACATCAAAACTTCTTCTTATTGGACAAATTGCTCCACCAAGTTCAAGTGCACAAGAATCTCAGGGAACTTTGCGTTTTTGTGATCGTGTAAAAGGATTAAAAGCAGGTAAAGTTACTGGATTTATTGATCCTGAAGAAGAAGAACGTTATTTACGTTCAGTTCGTCAATATGAAGAGTTAACAGCAGATTTAAGAATTGCTCGTGTACAATTTTATTATCAACCTCAAAGACCTTCTGCTATAGCAAATATAAAAGGTATTAGTGTAACAGAAGCTCGTAATATTTCTATTTCTGCATTACAAAAAGATGGAGAAAATATTGAAGCTCGTAAAGAAGCAGAATATATTAAATCTTTAAAAGTAGAAATAGAGGAAGAAAATCATAAAAAGGCAAGAGATTTTGCAGAAAAAGTAAATGAAATGATTATTGAATATGAAGGAGAAGCTCGTGAATTTAAAAGAAATAAAAAAGAATTTAAACGACTAAATGAAAGTTTAGTTGAAAATGAGGAAATTAAACTTAATGAAGCAAAAAAGGTTAAAAAACATCGTCTGAAACTAGAAGAAAAAGTACAAAAATTACGTCAATCTTTAAATGAAGTTCAAGAAATTGAAAAAGAAATAGATGGTAAAATTGGTAGTGATTTTGACCAAGATAAGATAGAAACTCAAGAAAATAGATCAGAAGAAGGAGAAGATAATGAAAAAGACAAGATGACTCATATGCTTGTAGAGTGTTTTTATACCCATGCAACAGAGCTTAGTCATTTTCATGATTTATATGCTCAACGTCTTGCTGCAACTCAACGTCAAAGATCTCAAGTACGTCGTATGAAACTTTTAAGTTCAGATATTATTATGGAAAGTACTTTAGTATATGATATTATTGATTTTGTAATTGATAGAGCTGTTGATATTTCTGATGGTGTTATTAACCCTTCACAACGATATTCATGGCATGATATTGATGGAATTAGTTCTATATTACGTAATGGAGAACAATGGTATCCACCATTGATAACAGAAGTAGATAATGACGTTAATGAAATTTCTGAACCAACTGTATTTCATAATATTACTTTTCTCAGTTCTGATGATAGTGATGCAGAGAATTCACACTATCCTAATGAAACCCGAAGACGTTCTCATAATATGTCTAAAATTCAAACACATAAAAGTATTGATAGAAATAGTGAAGGAGGTTCTTCTAAGGATAGTGAAGCATCAGATACGCCACCTACAAGAGAAGCTAATACATTACTGAGTGGAAAAGATATTAAAAATAATCAAGAACAACAAGAAGAACTAAAATCACCCAAAGAAATTAAGAGGAAAGAAGAAAAGAATAGTAGTGTAACATTAGAAACTGGTGTAAAAACAGAGAATAATGGCGAAGGTTTAGACGAAAATGATGAGGATGATGAGGATGAAGAAGAAGCAATATGTATGGATGCTGATGGAAATGCTTCAGGAGAACCTGAAACAGAGGTAGAAAAACAAAGAAGACGAAGTAGACAGGATCAAGAATATCTCATGCGTGTGTATGACTCATCAACACTTGTTCAAGATCTTATAAAATTTTTACGTGGTGGTACAGTTATGTTAAAACATGGACGAAGTGGTAAACCACATCGTCGACTATTTTGGGTTTCAATAGTTCAAAGTCGAAGGAAATTACTCTGGATGGATCCAGATGCCAAAGCTACAACAGATCGTTCTTCTGTTAGCCTTGATGATGTAAGTTATATTCAACTTGGTTGTTTCAGTAAAGTTTTTAAACGTCATCCAGTAACTCCAACAGATCCAAGTTTCTACCGAAGTTTTACTGTTGGTTTAAAAGATGGAAGCCGTACAGTTGATATCGTTGCTGATACTGTTCCAGATTTTGAAGCTTGGGTTATTGGATTATCAAATTTAGTACGTGTTGATCCTGTATGGGGTGGAAAACTTGATATTGTGAAGGAAACAAACTTTGGTCGCCTAAATTGCTTTGAAGCAAGTTTATGTGAAAGTAATTATATATATCCAACACAATATGTTATGTTAAAAAAACGGGTGAATCGTATCGCAGCTAAAACATTAAGTGCTTTACAACAATGTGGTAATGATGTAGAAAAAGCTCACAAGTTACTTCATGGTATTCACCCACCAGCAATAAATGAGAAGGGTGCAGTTTATCTTACAAAGGGGGAATTACGTTTTATAGCGCGTAATGAAATGGATATCATGCGCATCACTAAAATATGGATGATGTTTCAGCAGATGAATCTTGTATTTGATGATAACTTTATTCCAGCAACAACCTTTGGTGTAACTCAACGTCATTGATTTTACCTTGATTTTCTTTATCTTTTATAAATATATGTTTTTTTTTGTTTTGTTTTCTTTTTCCTTCACTTTTTGAAATATATAGAAACTTCGGTCCGCTGCACCAACTCATTTTACTTTTTTCCCCAAAAAAGTCCATACCCACAATTGCACAGTACGAATCAATCTTAATATTCACTCAAGATGTCTTCAAGAATAATAAGAAGTATCCGAAGGCATTTTCCTGAAGAAATATCGTGCTCATAGTAGAGAAAAATGAACTTTACTTTCTTACTACTCGTACGTGTAGACATATAAAAAAAAACAATAATAATAATAATAATAATGTCGCACTCAGTCCCCTCACCAAAAAAAGAAAAAAGAAAAAAAACATAACTATTCTTCCATATTTTTTGCATTTTCGTCTTCTTAGTCAAAAAGTATTCACTAAAAAGGATTTTTAAAAAAAGCAAATAAGTAAATAAGGTACCCAGGTACATTATGGTCTTCCGAAGCTGCGTATCGTTGCTACTTGCCATCCTCGTAGTGAGTCTTGTGCTTGCTGCGTCACCTGTGCAGGCGTGGTGGTGCAATGGACACATGACAGTGGCGGAGATCGCAAGACGCCATCTGCTTCCGAATGTTGCCGAATATATGAAGAAGTTATCTTCTAATATGAGTGCCAGTGGCCCTTTCCCTGAGGTGCCGGATATGGTTCAGCTCTCTTGCTGGTCTGACGACCTCAAGGCGTATGGGCTCCGCGCCTTTAACGAGTGGCACTACATTGACCAACCCTACAATCCGGAGGGTGTTCTAATTAAAAAGTGGCCTATAACGCACGACAACGTGATGACAATGATGACGAGTCTGAAAAAGACCTTGAAAGATAAAGATCTAAGACCATACCTTACACAGTTTTCAGTGGCTCACCTCATTCACTTTTATGGTGACATTCACATGCCGCTCCACGCCACAGAACTGTTTTCCGCAGAGTACCCTAACGGCGACAACGGTGGTAACTCTCAAAAAATTATTGTCAACGGCAATGTAATGAAACTACATGCTTTTTGGGATTCCATCTGCCAGGGTGAGCAGCCTGACCCACCACGTCCCCTTACTAAGTCTCAGTACGATGATGTGAAGCGGTTCGCGGACTACCTTGAGGACACCTACAAGCTCACCCCTGAGGAGAAGACCATGATAAATGAGACCGTGATGGCAGAAGAGAGTTTTAAGATTGCGGTGGATGTCGTCTACCCTGGAGCTGAAAACGGTACAGTTCTCAGTGAGGACTACATCAAAAAATGCAAGACATTTGCTGAGCGTCGCGTGGCACTCGCTGGATACCGTTTGGGAACGCAGCTGAATGAGCTGTTCTCTGAGGTGTGCGTTCGTCATAAGAGGACCGAGAAGAATTTCCATCACTTTGACTAGTCTGCTTTGCAGACCTTTTACCGGATGACTGGCATCTGGTACGCGGGGACGGTCCCTCCTACACGACTCCTTGCGCCTGTGTTGGCGAAGAGGTTCTGGGGGAAGAATGAAAATGAAGGGGAGAGGGTGATAAATATATATTTTTGTATTTTTATTCATTTGCTCTTCCTCATTATTTTTTATTTTTTTTATTTTATTTTAACTGAACAAAAGAACAAAACGAATTTAATTTAACGGTAGTGGAAAATAGAATACGCTTACTGATTTGGTGAGTGATGCATTTAATTTCTTTACCACATTATTGGAAAAAAAATATTCTTTAAAATGGAATGAAAAACGCTTACTGAGTTATTTTTTTTTACATTTGATTTCTATAAAACTAAGCAAAAGCTAGCCAAAAAAAAAAAAAAGGAACCCAAGTAGGGAAACAGAAAACAATGTAATGTGCTTGCTGAGGTGGCTGCGCAGCACATTTTTTATTTATTTATTTCCCTTCCTTTACAACTATTAAAGTGGGTGTTGAACTGTAATGAGGGAGGCTTTTTCTTTCTTTTATAGGATTAACAGTCTTTTGTGTTTTCTGTGACGGTGAGGGCCCCTTATTTGTGAGTGGTTTACTTCTCTTGTATATCCATTGAATTTTGTGGTTATTATGTCTTCAATTTCCTTTCCTTTCTTCTCCCTTTCTTCTTCTCTTCTCCTCTTCTTGGATCTGTTTCCTTGAGCTATTATTGCTGAAATAGAAAATAAATAAGGTACCAAAGTACATTATGGTCTTCCGAAGCTGCGTATCGTTGCTACTTGCCATCCTCGTAGTGAGTCTTGTGCTTGCTGCGTCAC